>CABFOW010007099.1:0-26528 GCA_902141385.1 Timema californicum | reverse complement strand
ATTATTTAAGTTTGATAGTTAGAATAAAGTTATAATTATATTTCTTATGATTGTTCTTAACCTATATTTTAACACAAATACTTGAGGTTTTCTCAACAAGTTGTTGTTGGTTTCTCTTTCTTTGATCAGCTGACTGCTTGACGCACGCTCCGTGCTCTAGACTATTTTCTTTCGAATTTATTGATTGGATGAAGTCTCTTACAATCTCATTGGTTGAAACGGTCACATGATTACAGATATTGAGAAACTGTAATCGCGAGTAGAATTTCTTATGGACCAGGAGTACGGACCACGGACCTACGGATGCGGAGTCTCTGTCTGGGCCTTTAGAATTGTATGTTTTAATGATATTTAACAGGCTAGGATTAAGCGAGTTCTTTATTTATTGTGTCAAATTATTAGAAATATATTTTATAGCCACTATACACAAGATTCTTAAATTTATGATTCTATTAGTATAAGCCTTGTCGAAATATCCCAAAAAGTAGAACACTCACCTGATTGGTTGGGTAATGTTTCACCATAATTATGCCATAATATTGTGCAGAACAAAAAGTTTCTTGTGATTACGGAAGTTTCGTAGGTCCTAGAACAGTCTAGGCCTAGACACCATATATTATAGCCCAAAGGGGATTTTATGTACTAATACACATTACGCGTCTACAAGAACTACATTAAAAAGAATTAATAGTCCTAAACTTTGTAAGTGATTAACTATTGTGCTATCTTTATTTAAAAAACTTTGAACGTCATACAACGAAACAACCTGAAGCAAATCGTCACACATCTCAATCGCGATATGCACGAGCAGTTTTCCAAGCATCTCAACTGTGTAGAAAATTGTTTGACGCATGATAATATTTTTGAGGCAAGTACTACCTAAGTACACTTTTGGCCATTTTTAACCCCTCCCTCCCTTTTGTAAGCAAAAATAGCAAATGCCTGACTCCCCCATCCTGCTTATGTAAGATTTGTCAACTTTTTTCATTTATTCACAGGAATAATCATTCTTTAATTAATGCAATTTTGCCTAGATAGTAATAAAAGATGATAAAAAACATTAAAAATCATGCCATTTATAAATTGCTGCTACTTATTAACATAGAGGTGTAAATTGACATTGTTAAATAATTGACGACACTGGTATACAATGAATTAAAATTTATTGAACAGATATAATTAAAACAAGTTAAAACATTATAAAAGCTAAAAAATGTATTCTACTTTTAATTGAAGTTATAAAAATAGTTTTATTAGCGAGTACACGAATATTATATTTATTAAAAAAACACCCCAAACTTCATTTAATCCGATGACCAAGGTCCTTGAATCCATGTCTCAACACTTTCAATCAATGTGTTTCTATTTGGGGGGCTAGGTCACTCAATCCTCGGCTTAATTCTATAGGCTTCTCCACTTCTTCCTCGTGTAGCCACTCAGCATCTTCATTGCTGCTGGAAGGTCAAGCGGTGAGAAGTTCTGGATTTACGGGTTCCTCTGTTGGACACCAATTGAAGAGATTACCGTTTAATTAGCTAATAATTGCCCCGTGATCGAGCACCAATTTTTACGACACAGAATTATTATGCCCCGCAATTGAGAGCCAATTAGGCGGTACTGTATTTTGATGATATAATTGGTATTTATAGCCCCGTGATCGGGCACCAATTGAAGAGTTCTTGAATAATAGAACAATTGTAAAGTTTGATCCTATTTATTTATTCAATAATCACTATTTGTAATGGTCGGAAAACTGATCATGTCGTTTAGCGTAACAATTTAGAGAGGCGGCTGATAACACGATCGCAGTAATCGCAGACAGGAGTTGCAGTCCGACTGTATCAAGGACTGGGCTCCTAGTGCCCTTCATTGTCCCATCCTTCGTATATATCTATTGCTCATGGAAGCTTCTGCTTAGAAAAAATAAAATACTAAAAAAACATCTGGATGGCAGTAGAATATATGAGAACAGGAAACAGACTCAAAACACCTACAAATGCATATCGATCTTTCGAGAAGAGGAAGTTATTTTTATTTTCTTATAAATACTTTAAATTGTCATCTTGACCTTACTGGTCCTACGTCACGCACTCTGACGTCATTTATGGTGGCTCTTGTGCCTTCTTGGAAGAAGAAGTGCTTTAAGCACCACATAATAGATTATATTATTTAAACAAAATAAGATACATTTATAAAATTAGGACGATATTATTGTCAATGTTCTCACATATTCTTTAGGGTCAAATCAGGTACATTGCAGTGGTTTGAAATGCGCCCTCTCTCAATTTGACCAGTCTTTCTCTGTTTTACGTAAGCATTGTTCTGATCCCCCTTCCCCCCCCNTATATTATTTAAACAAAATAAGATACATTTATAAAATTAGGACGATATTATTGTCAATGTTCTCACATATTCTTTAGGGTCAAATCAGGTACATTGCAGTGGTTTGAAATGCGCCCTCTCTCAATTTGACCAGTCTTTCTCTGTTTTACGTAAGCATTGTTCTGATCCCCCTTCCCCCCCCTCCCCCCCCTTGTCAGCAAAAATAAGCAAAGCGCAAACTCCCTACCCCTCCCAAGGTGTTTACATAATACTTGAACACCCTCTTGTCATGAGTACAGGGTCATTATACAAACTTGGAGGTAAATCCTGTTTTTGGACCATATATCTTCCTAAGCACCTTGTTTTTGAACACCCTCAAATTTTATTTCATCATGCAAGGTAAGATAGGTACAGTATTCCCATGGCTTCTTTGGTGCTGACTGACATTTCACAGCTGGCAGCTGATGGCTTTTGAAAAGTTACCAGACCAAATTATGTATCCCTACGCCGAACCATATGATCTGCAAAAACATGTGTTTAGCAGCTGTCACTNACTGACATTTCACAGCTGGCAGCTGATGGCTTTTGAAAAGTTACCAGACCAAATTATGTATCCCTACGCCGAACCATATGATCTGCAAAAACATGTGTTTAGCAGCTGTCACTTCTGACTGTCTAAATTTAGGTATATACCTAAATGTCGATTGTCAGAAGTCATCTGTGAGCTGTCATTCAGCAAAAAAGAAGCCACGGGGCTACTGTACCAAGTTTCACACCCAAGGAGAACGGCTGCTAAAATTATTATTATTATTATTATTATTATTATTATTATTAGCACCGCGTCTTACTACCCTTTCAGGTTATACGCACTAAAATTATTGTTTTGTACATAGGCTATTCTAAGTTTTATAAACCTTGACAGCAGGCTAGATGTCAACAACTTACTGACCAAGTTACAGCATGCATTTCCTGACTATTCTTTTCCTAATTTACATTCTAATATTATTGCTGGTTAAAATTGTTCCTAAATATTTAAACTCTTTAAGCCTGGCAAATGATATGTTACTCAGAGTATTCTCTGAATTATCATTCCCAATCGGTTTTTTCTGTGTGTTTATTAGGTAGCGGACTCATAGGCACCGAAAATGTTAAAAATAGGCAAGCAAATAGCCATTAATAAAAGTATGGGATTTCAGCACCAGAATAGGCATTTATAGGGAAAAAGAACACAATAAGCAATGTGCAAAATTGATTTTATGACCAACTTTATTACTCAACTCACATAGCGTTTTTTAGCACCATGTCTCACCACTAATTTGGGTTGTACACATGTACTAAATATACCAATAGGTTAGATGTGAGAAGGTAGACTTTAGATGAAGTATATCTGCATTTGTGTGGAAGGAGAGTGAAAAGTGGAAAACCATGGAGTAAAAAAAACACCTTTAGTAAACCAGACCGAGACTTGAACCTTCATCTCCCCTTCATGGATAGTCCAGTCTACTGCAACAGTTACGCCTTAGCCCATTCAACCATTTAAAGGAGTCACATACTTTTAATCACTAGACAATTTATTAGATTTTCAGTGTAGTGAAATGGGTTATATTTTCAGATATGTTTTTTTATATCGAGAAAAGTTTAGTTTTTCTTTACACAATGTCAAGATTTTTTTTTTCAAATTTGCTGTTTTTAAAGAATTGTTTTTTCCCCTGCAACTCCATGCTGTTTCATCTCGATATATGTCTGCCACTGCTCCCATTGTCCTCAACACGATATACACTCATTGGGAGCTATTTAACAACAAACCCACTCAAAACAAGTATGGCACAACTCAACATTTTTAACAAACTGAACTCTCACAGGGTGTCCAGCGACCTGGAAAACAGGAAATTGTCAGGGAATTTTACATTTTATCTATAAAAAGCCAAATATTTTGACTATTGTGAATCAAAATATTTGCCAGCGATGTTGTTTTTTCAAGTTTCTGATGCCTCTCATAAAGATGGCATCCACGTCTATAATGTCCTTAACAAATTTCAGCTTCCTAAGAGACAATAATGTTCGTGTAGTTCACCATTTTGGATCCACCATTTTGAATTTTTCTAGTTTATGGTTTTTCTCAAAAAGAATTTGTGCTTCATTACGTCCATACCATATTCCAACTCTTATTTTTATCTGGAAATGTGAGGAGGAGTTCTGAAAGGACACACAGATTTTATATACTGGTATGTAGGAAATCTTGGGTTGCATTGTTCAAGACCATACTAAACAATATAGAAAGGTGGGTGAATCTTTTTCCTATGTAATCTTACAGTTTTATTTTTTAATTCCTTATATCAAGATATTCAATTCTCTTGTGTTTTTATGTTTGCAAAAATGTATGGAACATATAAATATTTTGTTAATTTTTATTAAAAAAAAGCCAAAAATGAAAGGGATGAGGGAGGGGTATCATGCTCGAAAAACGAGAATAGTACACAAAGAGTGCAGAAACATTTAACACTTGTTCAATACATTAAACAAGCCTAAGCAAGTTTGGGGAAGGATTATTGTTTAATTGTTTATTTGCCACTCCATTATGGAAGATCTAATGTTTTACCATCCATATACACGAAAATAAAAGTAAATTTCCAATGATAAAAAAAACTAATATGGTAAATAACTAAAGATAGTTTAAAGAAATTAATGCAAACTCAACTAATTAACTCGTAAACGTTCAGCCATACTCTTGCACAATGTGCAGAACACCTCAATTTAAGAACTTATGTGAATCTTTATCCACATAAACCATTCGATGTGGTCAAAAACCAATCTTGATCATACAATTCTGAGTGATTTATTATTTTAATTAATAACACTTTCTACATCTTCTAATTAAAGTACTTGAAGTAGACTGTCACACATTTTGATCAAAACTGAGAACCACACAGCTATCTCTATGGTATCACGGATATTTTGGTGCACAATAATTATAATGTTTATAATTAAAACCATAACAGCCTACCTTTCATGTGTCAATAGCTTAAAAATTTTGATGGACTAATTTGTTTTAAAAATGGTTTTATGAAAACAAATGGAATATGAATGTAACTAATGTAATGTTAATAGCCTGTTTTTGAATACTTTATTATAGGGCAGGATCTCAGAATTTAATGAAAAATATGTTGGTGGCTGAAAGGGTAGGTTTTATTAGTTTTGGGTAGTTTATAATAAAAAAAATGCTTAATATTGTGTATTTAAATACTTTTGGTGACATGTGGTGACATTCTTTTAAATTTTTGTTCTATATATTGACTAACATTCTTCTGTGAATTATATGGGGTTTCTTTAGTACTTTAAGCACAACACTAGTAGGTAGTAAGATGCGATGCTAAGTATTAGTATTATTTAATTTTTTAAACAATTTAGAAGCATTTTACAACATTAATTTAGTTTTTCTTTTGTTCTGTGAATTATATGAGCTTTCTTTAGTACTTTAAGGGTAGGTCTCACCAAATATCTAAAAAACGTGTACTACTAACCTCCTTAAATCTGATGGTAGTTATTATTATTAATAGCTTTGTACATTTTTCTCCTATTAAAATTAAGGTTGGTTGTTTCAACAAAATTAATTTAATTTCTGTAAATCTAACCATTATAAAGATATAAATTATTGGATTTCAACTTTTTTAAATAATTTTTATGATTTTGCTTTCATGATTACACCCAAAATACTTTTTCAAAAGTTTGATGTCTGTTTTCAAAAAGATTGTTTCTTTCGCTATTTCCTGGATATTAAAAAAAAAGTTTTTTGATTAATAATTTGAACAAGGGTCGTATTTAAAAAAAACTATATTTATTAATTAAAAATAAACTTAAGAAAATATTTAAACAATTATTATTTCACCTCCTCCATATTTTAATACCTTTTCATCTGAACAGTTCTCTGAAACTGTATTTTAAAAAAAATTTAGAAGCATCTTACAATATTAATTTCATTTTGATTTTGTTTATGTTTATAGATGTCAAAAAAGATTAAATTTTCTATAAAATTAAATATACAAAAATTACAGACTGACCCCCTATTTTTTTTAAGCTACTGTTCCTAAACTAGAAAAATATCCCACATTTAAGGTAATTTTTTTTGTAATATTGTGTACTATTTTGCATAGTAAAAATAAGATTAGAAAAGTGTTTATTGGCCACTAATCTGTTACCACATTAGGATTATATTACCCGCCTGGGTGGCGTAGTTGGCTAACGCGCCAGTCGTGTTGTAGCTCGACTGCTGAGGACGGGGAGATCGAGGTTCGAATCTCGGTCGGGTGAACTGAGGGTGGTTTTTCCTAAATGGTTTTTCTTCAAGCCTAAACAATCCAACTCCATCATATTCTTCACAGAGGAGTCTTGAGGATCATACTATTAGCTCATCTACACCGGATATGGAAAACCAGCCCACCCTAGAGACAGACAGGTAATTAATTTAGTGTAATTATTAAATCTATAAATGGGGTGATACAGCTCATATTTGTTTAACATGTTTGTTGTAAACCTTTTAATTTATCTCAATCTTGTGTAAAATTGATTAAAATAATTATATTTTTATAATGCTATGAAAAAAAGATTTAAATATTTTTTATAATTCATTGATCTATATTGATGATCATGAGTATTTTAAGCTACCCACTCCATTGCTTCCACAGGGTGGGGGGGGGGCACTTATCAGCAAAACAGGGAATTATCTTGACTCGGACAATTGTTTTCTAGCCGACTTTGGTGGCCGCATGGTCTAAGGCGCTACTCTCCCATTAGACTAAACTGGCGATGACAGGTGATTGAGGTTTGAATTTCAGTTGGGTATACTTATGGGTATTTCCAAAAATCGTCTTGCACTCTCCCTCCACACATGTGGATACACTTCCTCTAAATATAACCTTTATCATCCCTAAAACCATTTGCACAGTTAGGTCGTATAACTCGAACACACAGTGCTAAAAAAAATTCAAAAAATCTTTTTTTAAATCTCCACTACACAAACATGGTTTTGCCGCCACTTGGTTTAGCACTTGTCTACATTCTACTGTTTAACTTGCTTACTCTCTACGTGTGGTTGAGAACTCTGTGGCGGCTTGTGGGGAAGTTGCCCAACAGGAGATGTTTAGGTTTTATTGTTTTAACAGACTCATTTTTAATCAATTTAAAGTATTTTAATGCAAAATTGAGACAGAAGGTGTTATTAATTGGGTAGGACTCTAATGGTCTACTAAACTAGGCATTGGGTAAAATACCTACTGGGAATTATATTGGTATCTAATTCGAGGGTTTGTGTGGTCACCCTGTACCACCTAGATTATTGTCTTTTTTTTTGCAGCACATCTTATAACCTGTTTGGCTTATATGCTAAGATATTATTACACTAATTGCTTAAAGGCTGAGGAAGGCTACATTTAGAGGAAGTGTGACCACATTTTTGTAAAGGGAGAGTGGAAAAGGAAAACCATTCCTCATCGGCAGTTTAGTCGCCTATGAGAATGACACCTTAGACCATGCGGCCAACAAAGTGACTTGGATTGTCATTAATAACTCTTGTACTCACATAGGTGGGCTTCCAGACTAAACATCAAGCATGTCAAGTCTGGTTTGCTGGTGACAGGAAAGGTCAGAGTTTGAATCTTGGCCTAGTATACTGAGAGTGGCTTTCTCTAAATGGCTTCCTCTTTTTCCTTTTAGACAAATATGGGTACATTTCCTCTACATGTTATCATTCTCATCTATGCCCTATTAGAGTAATCAAATGTGGCTAGTTTAAACAGGTTGCAAGATGCTGTGTTTAATGGCAATAAAAATAGGTTATCTTCCCCTAGTTTCTAGTTGGTCTTGTTGTCATATAATCAAGTTATATAATTAATGATAACCATTTGCATTAAGGCTGGGACCAATTTGTATTATTTTACATCTTTTTAAATATATTTTTTAGCGCCTGGTTTTGCTACCCCTTCAGTTTGTACGTTTATGTACAATGCATTTATGATGAGGGAGGTTAAGTTAAGAGGAAGTGTACCCATATTAGCATAGAGGGGGAGTGTAAAACCATAAAAAAACCCAGTAAACCTGACCCAGAACTCATACCCTGAGCTCCATGTCATAGGTACTTTATTCTATTGTGAGAGTGTTGCCTTAGACCAGGGCTCTCCAACCTGCAGCCCGTGTGTTGCTTTTGAAACAAATTAAAAACATTATGGTAATCACTAGATTTCCTTCCTACTTGAGATAATCAGATTTTAAAGAAAGATTAACTATTTACTGTATGCGGCCAAGCCACTAAGGAAGAACCTTTTACTTTTATTGCCCCTGGGGAACTCTACCGGATAGCTAAAGAAATGTGAACTCTCAATTTAGCCACCATAGCGCTAGCCTCTCTACTTTATACTTTAGTCATTGGCAACATCTACTCTATTGTTGGCAACACTTTATTTTGGGCTTTATGTTTTTAGTGCGTGGTATTTGTGTTCAGTGATTCTGTGTTTTGATTTGAGATATTTATTACGTCAAATGTTAAACAGAGAAAAGTTGATGTGGAGTGCTTTGTTTTTGAAGATAAGTGGTGTGTTGATTAATTGGTTGTTGAAAACAATGTACTTGTGAGTCGGGAATTTTAAGAAATAATTGGAGGAAATCAGGGAAAATTCCGGAAATTCATTGGTCAAGTTGAGTTGAAACATGATTTCATTGAGTCTTCTAATTTTTTTGTGCTTTAGTGTGATGTTATGCTGAATGTAGTTTGTTCTATATATTGCTGAATCCAAATGGAATATTTTGGACTTTTTTTGAGTTATTGAAAGAGTTGGGGTAAAGCCATGTTTGGAAATTCTGCTGCACATCTTTGTAGCAGATAGACGTTTCTCAAGATCTTTCGCTATTCTCTCAAAACATGGTCACCTGTGCTTGTTTCAAACAAGATGCAGATTTGGTTATATCTATGAATTGTGTGTTCTTAGTAACATATTGGTGTCATTCCACTGAAAGTCCCCTCTTCATATCCTTACAGGCTTTATCAATGGCCTTAATGGTTCTTGATATACACAAGTCAATTAATATTAGGCACTAGATTATAGGTTTATTGTATTCAGGTGCCAGATAGTTTATATCTTACCAATGTGTTATTTTTAATTTTGTTGATTCATTGAATCAATTTGAATTTTAATAACATATCTTACTGCTAATGTCACACACTCTTTTGCAAGTGTCAAAAAAATTCAAGTATTTAACATATTGCCAAGGATATTCTTTCTTGCAAGTGTCTTAAAAAATGCAAGTATTTAATATATTGCCAAGGAACAATACATGGTGAAAAATGAGGGGGAAATCCTCCTTGGTAGCCAGCTCTTTCAAAAACATGTTTTTAATGCCAGGATCAAAACACCCAACTAAACCACTATCATTTCCATCATTTCCCTTATGGCTATCCCGATTTGAAAAAGTGATGGCCGAAATGTTTAATATAAGAACCACGAGTCCTATACATTTTGGAGGTCACTAATAAATTGTTTTCTTTTCATGTTTCAATAGCCTCCTTGGGATGTAACTTTGTTTTATTGCTGGACTAAGTAACCCAATTTTTAGTTGAGCTCATTCATCTTTAATTGATTTTATTTTGACTCCCTTGCCAATAAACAATTTTTCTTTCTATTGTCATTTACATAGTTCAGGTTTCAACCACTTAAGCTGTCTCACATGTTACTTAATACAGTATTATCACTATATAATCTTTGTTCTTTAACATTTTGAAAAATTTAAATATACATTTTATTTCGCTCAAAGTCCTTGATACTTAAATTTTTCTTCTTCCTTTAAATGGCATAATATGTATATATATATATATATATATACAAGTTTTTAAACCACACAATTATACAATATTAAATCTTTCCATAAGTTTTACCAAATGAATGAAATGCTACAAATAAATGTTTTTACATGATTCAAACCCTAACCAGACAACATACTACATTAAATTATAATAAACTTCTGCCCTCTTGTTAGCTCAGCACATAATTCAACAGTACGTAAATATGAGCGCTATTCCAAAATCAACCTCTGACTGGCTAGTAAAAAGAGTCACAAATAGAGAGAGAAAAATCTTATTACATTCAAACTCACATATATACCCGTATTACTTTTCCACATAGTCCCCACCAAAATTCAGGCATTATTGTACTTTGCACCAGCTTTGGCAATCTTCGTCAAGGGACAGCGCTAGGTTACCCAGCCATTAGTTGACTCCATTGTGTATAACCCGAACGGGTAGTAAGACGCGGTGCTAATAATAATAATAGTTGACTCCATCCATGAACTCCTCGCTGGTTTCAAAGCACTTGGTAGCTGGCCAGACCCTCATATTTCTGAAGAGATGGTAATCGCATGTACTTTTAAGTCTGGGCTTTAAAGTCTAAAATCTCCCAGTTAACTATTCGAATAAAGACTTTGTGCGATTCCCATTGTAGAGCCATGTGTTATTGTGCAGAAGAACCCTGCCCTTGGTGAGCATTCCAAACCTTTTGTTTTGGATCGACCTCCGAAGCTTCTGTAGCAATTCACAATAACATTGATGTTTTATTGTGAAATGCTGAAGAAGCTTTGGAAGTGATCCGAAGGAAAAAGTGTAAAATACTAATCAAAGGCGTCCTTCTCCAGCACAATCAAGTGTGGCCCCACACTACAGTTCACTCAAAGGCTTAAGTCGAGTAGTTTAACTGGGCTATTTTCAACCACTCCCTGTAACAACCCAAAACTAGTCCCAAGCGCTTATAGCTATCCATCGTTTCAAAAACCAATAAGGAGCTCATGATTGGAGTCAACAATTGGTTGGGTACCCTGGCAGCACTGTTCCTTGATGAAGGATTGCAAAAGCTGGCGCCACAGTACAAGTGCCTGAATTTGATTTGAAACTATGCAGAAAAGTACTGCAGCTATGTATGTAAGTAATAAGATATTTTTTTGGCTATATTTTTGACTTTTTTTTTCCAGCCATTCTGAGGTTGATTTGGGAGTAGCCCTCGTACACTAACTACACCGATAATTACAACAATGGTTCAATTTGACAATATAAATAAGGCTCCTTTCAGATTTTTCTTTATATTTTACACAAAAATATAACGTTTATCAGGTACTTTTAAATCCTTTTATACTAAGCAAATCAATCTTTTTTATACATATTTTTTTCACAATCTTCACCAACAAAACACTTGAACCTTATTTTCACTATTTTTATCATCTTTTAAAACATCAGTTTGTGCTATTTCTTTTTTAACTATTTAACTGTCTTAACATGTTTATTTAATTCAAATATTATTTATTCAGGATGAAAATAATTTATATCTTTATTTACATTTAAATTTGATCTATTTGAAATGTATGTAATGTATGTAATGTGTGTATAGGGTGTAAGGTGTGTAATGTACGTAATGTGTGTAGTGTGTGAATGTACATATGTATGTATTTATGTATGTATGTATATATATATATATATATATAGTGAAACCTTTTTAACTGGGATCTCAAGGGACCTAACATTTTTTTTTCACTTATAGAGGTTTACCATTTATCCGGTTTCCCAACTAATCAGGTTAAAATGACAATTGTCTTACTTATAGAGGGCCCCACTATGAGAGGTCGAGATGTATATTTCATGTTGCACAATTTTTATTTAAAAAAAAGTATGGCTTAAAAAAATCAGTGATATTAGTTTTTATTAGATTGTTAGTTGCTTTAAGGTGTTTCTCCATAGTATAAATTTGATCAAATATGTCAGGATTATTAATATTTGACATCTCAAAATATTTACTAAAGGTTTCTAAGGCTTTTTCTGCGTCACGCTTTGATACTCTCTCTAAAGGCTCTTCACAAGTTTCACAACCCTCCTCTTCTTCTTCTTGTTCTATCTCTAAGAACTCAGAAATAATGTCGTCGTCAGTGAGCTCTTCTGATACTAGTACATCATCGTCCATACGCACAAAATCCTCAAAAGTGGGCTGCTGGTCATTTTCATTGCTACTACAAGCGGCAATAATCTGGTTCCATTCTGCAAGTGTTTCACAGTTCTCTTTCTCCTCTTGTAAGCTTTCAGGTTCCGGTTCATCCGTCACTTTGAATCCAGCTTTTTTGAAGCAGCTACTGATGGTGGTATTGCTCACACAAAACCAAGCTTTTCTCGCAAATCTCATTGCCTGGAGGATGTTAATTTCAAGGATTTTATTCTCTTCTATAGATTTAAGAACGTATTGTATGATTTCTTTTCTGTAGTAAACTTTAAAATTGTTGATAACACCTTGATCCATTGGCTGTAATTTACTTGTAGTATTGGCAGGTAAATACAATAATTTAATGTAGTCTAATTCGGGCATATTATTATGAGCTGTGCAGTTATCAACAAACAAAACAATTTTTCTTTTTTGGGCCTTCATATTGGCGTTCACTTTTTTCAACCAATCCGCGAATAAATCAGATGTCATCCAGGCCTTTTTTATTGTTTTGATAACAGGCAAAGTTTTGATACCTTTGAAGCACCTTGAATTTTTTGATTTCCCAATTAAGAGAAGTGGTAGTTTTTCAGTTCCAGACTTATTTGCACACACAAGCAGAGTAATTCTATCTTTGTTCAATTTACCACCATGGCAAGGCTGACCTTTGATTGTAAAAGTTTTATCCGGAAGACATTTGTAGAATAAGCCCGCTTCATCAGCATTGAAGACGTTATCAGGTGAAAAATCATGTAATAAAGCTGGAAGATTTTTAACCACGGATTACATTCATTGTTGTCCACAGCATTGCTATCTCCACAAACATTTTTGAAAACGATATTGTTCCTTCTCTTAAAGCCCTCCAACCACCCATTACTGCCAGAAAAATTATCAATACGCAGCTTACTCGCAAATTCTCGAGCTTTCTCCTTAATGATTAGGCCGCTTATTGGAAATGTTTTTATTCCGTACCTGTTTCATCCATGTCGAGAGACATTTTTCAAGATCAGGATACTCTGCTGGTCGTAGTCGTTTTGGTTTTCCTTTTCTGTCAATACATTGAGAACGTATTTTCTCCTTATTTTGAATAATTTCATAAAGAGTTGACTTTGGTAAATTAAACTCGGTGCACAGTTCGTCACGCGACTTTCCACTATCATATTCCAATAATAACTTTAATTTATCAGTGGGTGTTGGAGAATTACACTTTAGTTTTGACATTTTTTGCATTGGTATTCACTCGTTTCTCGTACAAATTCTTAAATAGTACTGATAAACAAAGCAAGTATGGAAGAAATTAGACTGTTTGTAAACAAGCGTGTCATAACTTGTCTAAACCTGATAAATTGTCTCACTTATACGGGTTATTGAGCTACCAAGTCCCATTTATAGAGGTAAACACCGAAAAAATCTATGAAATCTAATCTCAGTTAACAAGGTCTGAAAATTCCCAGTAACAGAGGTATTTTAATGCAAAAGTGGCGGGACCTCATTGTAATTATCAATAACAGAGGTTTCTCACATATCCAGGCCCCAGTTAAACAGGTTTCTATATATATATATATATATATATATAAAAACTTAAAATAGTTATTTCAGTACAGCTGGAGCACGAATCATATCCTACTAGTTCCAATTCAGGGTTCCTATAGTCTGGAAAGTCAGAGGGAAAATAAAAACCGTCAGAGAAGCTTAAACAAAAGTCAAGGAAATGCGATTCATGTCACTCTTCTGTTTCATCGGGAATTATAAAGCCACAGAAGGAAGGTGTTGCCAAAAGTGAAAGTAGTGTAGTGCCTTGATGAAACCCTAACACTCATATTATAAAATATGATATAACTAAAGCGGAAGTCATTTGGGCTTTGCAAGTTGTTGGCAATTAAATGTATTTCAATTCGTGCAATCATTTAAGTAAAATTTTTCAGTTGATGTTTCCCGAATGTTCCATTGCCAGTGCCTTTACCCTTGGTGGAGGAGACAAGGCTGCATACTTCATTGGCTCCATTCTTTCATAACAATTTACTGGACCGCCTAAAATCATGTAACAACTTTGTAATTGGTTTTGATGAAGTGTTGTATAAAGTTATTCAAAAAGGACAAATGGACATTGTACTCATATTCTGGGACAGGGAAGATCATAACATCATCAGTCATTACTTTAACAGTGTGTTTTTCGATAGGAGTACCGCTGAAGAATTACTGAATCATTTCTTCGATGGTATTTCTCTTCTTCAACTCTTTAAGTTGATAGAAGTGTCAATGGATGGCCCAAGTGTCAATTTAAAGTTTATAACACTTCTTCAGGATCACATCGAGTCTGTCACACACAATGGAGTATGTAGTTTGCTAAATCTGGGAACATGTGGGCTTCGTGTTGTTCATGGTTCCTTGAGAACAGGAGTGGAGTCTGTTGACAGGATATAAGTATCTTATTGTTGTCACATGTACTACCTGTTCACTGACTCTACAGCTCGTCGAGCATTGTTTACCCAGTTGACAGGATGTGCATCTTTTCCATTGAAGTTCTGTGATGTATGGTGGTTAGAGAATGCAAAGTGCTTTCAAAGAGCATTGCAAATTTGGGACCATGTTGCTAAGTTTCTCAAAGAAGCAAAACTTCCTAAAACAAAACTGTAGACACACTGAAAAGAGCAGCCTGTGATCCATTCCTGAAGTGTAAACTAGCTTTCTGTAAGACAATTGTAGATGAATGTCAGCCTTTCCTTTTTGATTGCATTAGATATATTTTATCTCTCCATTTTCCCTGAACTGCTTGGCAAGATGTCTGCTTTCTTATTCTTCCATGAGAGGTGAGGCAAGGTCAGATGTAGGGGAGGAGGAGGCGGCAGAAATAAATGTAACTAAATTTATATGTTCACATTTACGATGTAAAATTATAATTGAAATTTATCTGGAAGTTGGTCAGGAAACTTGAGAAACTAGTTAGGGAAAGTCGGTGAAAAGTTAGGGATAATTTTTTTTTACAAATACTGTAGGAACCTTGCAATTTTTTGAGCGGTTATTCCACCTATCTAGATAAATGACATTTGTGTTGTGTTCAAAGTACTCTCTGGCTTTGTAAACTTTCAATAAATCAAAGTTTCCCTCCCTGTTTGTTACTAACTGAAAAATAACCATTTAAATGTATGTGTAATGTAGTAATATTGGCCTTTGATGAACACACGTATCCTTATCACTACAAGTAGTTCAATGATTCAACTTGCTATTGTGTGGGCTCAGATGTTGTATGTCATCATGCCAAATATTGAGGTGGAAGATTTATCTCATCCTTACCCTCTTTTTCATTCAGTTCCGGGAATTAAACTATCCTGTCTATTTTTGGTGTGTTTGATTCCACAAGGTTGCAGATCAACATCTTAGCTATTCGGCACACCTGATTCTTAATTTGACCCGAACTAAGAGATGACAACCTATGTTTCTACATTTAATAAAATCTAGTCCTGTGATATTTTGACAGCGAGAAACAACATTTTTCCGCGGGAACAGCATGGGAAGGGAAAAAATTTAAAATAAATTTTTGGCATTAGTCTTATATTTAATTTTTATGTTTATAATTCTAGTCCAAACTTAGCCTTCCCATTCATTCCAAAAAAAAAAATAAAAAAAAATGATAGTTTTAACATGTTAAATGTCATAAATATTTTTAAATATTCACTTTGATTAGGTTGTAGTTGTACATACGTATGAACCATACATTTAAATTTTATTTTGAAAAAAAAAAAAATTAAGGGAATTATACATGTATGCTAACACTTTTATACAAATTAATTTTTAAAATGTAAGTTTTCTAAATATAAACTAAATCATGTTTTGTCGAACGATTGTTGAATAAGGTTTTGGATGTAATGTGAACTAAAATCACTAGTCCAAATGGAACTATTATAATTGTAATTTAATTAGGGCCTAAACATTTTTGGTATAAATATAAATAACTTCATAAGATATATTTTAAGATTGATTATAAAGTAATGAAAAAAACTCATGGTGTGAATTTGAATTAATACTTACAAAATAAAATATCAAAATATTCAAACAAAATTGAATAAATAAAAATGAATCACAGTTTTGTACATAAAAATAACTTGACTGAGCCAATGTGCCCTGTTACCTCTTTAACATTTTAGTTACTAAACCTCTCATAAGAATCACTGCTACATTCCAAAAATATTAGTTTACCCAACTATTATAATCTAGGACAGAAATTCTAAGTGGGGTCCACGGACTCCAGAGGTGCCCGAGGCTCGTCCAGGGGGTCTGCTAGTTTGTCCAGGGAATCCATGACGTACCTTAATATATTTTTTACTTATTATAAAATTTTTATATAAAAAGGTATATTCCTGGGGTATATTAAACACACTGGAGATGCCTTCCCATATTAAATCTCAGTGTGAAAGTGAGGGGTTGGTCACGCCCTTTGTGCCCACATCTTTGAAAAGAAAATTTGGAAATTCAATTTTATATTATTGTTCTCATCAGCCAGAACAAAGAACTTTCAAAAAATGCACTGAAACATTTTATTTCTTTTCCAACGACTTAATTATGCAAGCAAGCCTTTTCTACTCTTTGGAGTGTGAAAATTGAAATGAAATATTCTTACTGTGGAATGAGACTTAAGGAGATAGTCAATAAAATTGTTAAATATTTCAATGATATTTTAAAGTAACAAAAACAGTTCCATTCCTCATATAAATTATCATTGATTATGATTGTACTAATACACTACCTATTATATATATATTTACTATAATTCTTATTTTACATTTATTAAAAAAATTAATTTGTCTAAAAATGTACAAAAATATATTTTGACTAATTTATCCTTATAATATACAATACATTTATGATTATAATTTGTTTATTCATTTATTTTACATCAAGGGCTCCGCGAATCATCTGTTCCCTGGTTAGAGGGTCCACGTGACTTAAGAAGTTTTAAACCACTGATCTAGGACACACAATCAAATGGATGCCATTCCGAATAATATTTACTTGGACTTGTCTTTATGCAAATCAGTGCGGTGAATGTGTATTTCTTGCATAGTTTGATATCAAAAATTCACTTTAACTTTTATTTTGCGCTAAAAATATGTTTTCCTGCCTTAAATCTTTTCGTGGATTAATATTTCTATCAATTATATGTAGTGTAGTTATGTCATTTAATGCCGCTAAGTTGTGTTATAAGGTAGTTAATAAAAGTGACTGAATTTTTGGGTATCCATCTACTTAACCAAAGATAAGGTAAAGTTAAATGTATACATTAATATTTTTAATTAAAATTAAATACAAATATGATGTTGATGGATGGTCCTTAACTGTAACCTTTTTATATTTATTCCCAAAAAATCCCAGGAAATATTTCTTCCCCCCTCAAGTTTCAGGAACGAATTTCTGATCCCCCCCCCCCGCCCCCCTGAAGTTCTTGATCTCGCACAGCCCTAATAAAATCCGGTTTCCCCCCAAGGACGTGTATCTTTGGTAATAATACTGCTTTAACTAGGTGTCGCATCATAACATGTTTTTCTTCAGTTAATATCATAAAATAGTTGAATTGAGATCATTAAATTAATTTTACATGTTAAAAATAGTATTGAAAGTAAAGAATAATTATTTTAAAAACCTATTTTATCTATCCCAAGTTTGTTCTTGTCAAGTGACGATTGTGGAAAACTGCACTTTGATAACATTTCTGGTCTGCTTAATCTTGTATCTAATTTTCTGACTAATCAACTGTAAACTAATATCTTGACCTACAAAGGTTGTGTAATCCTAATTATCAACAAGATTTTTGAAAGAGATTTTGTTCATGTGGAATTCAAGCGTTATTTAAATTCTTATTTGACTGGAACTCTATTGCATGCATTTGTTCCATAATGTAAAACCATAAAGCTTTGAAATTTGCTGCTCAAGTAATAAAATTGTGGTGTAAATACCATACTTATTACAAAATATTAGTATGTAAAAAAGAATATTCAAAGTCACACAACCAGAGGAAATACTTTTAAAAAGGGAAAAAGAAGTTGGCAAAACCTGGTATTGTGCTGGTAATTTATTCTTGACTTTTGAGTGGCTACTCTGATAACAAAAGTTCTATTCTGTGTTTAACTTGCCAACTGTTTGCTTGCTAACATTATTATTGCTTTTGTTATTGTGATTGCTATTATTAATTAAACTATATAAATATCTTCTGTCAATGATTTGTAAAAATTTAGTAAGCTAAATGTTTAAATAACTATTCACAAATTAAACTTAACTAATCTTTCTTTTTTAATAGGGATGTTGTGTTGAGTTTCGTTGGTAATATCGCTCCACCTTCTGGAGTAGAAAACCAGGAGCTAATTAACCCTTTGGTGAGTATGAACATATATTTACGTTCATTTTGTTATGGCTTCCTAGGAGTATGCACGTAAATATAAGTTTTCATGTTTGTCTAAATTAGTATGGCCGTAAATAAACGTTCAACCATGTTAATGCTCTGCTGCTATCTATGTTATGTTAAAGAAACTATTTTTAGACACTTACTAGTTTATATATTTGCTAATAGATGACTCTACTGTCCTTTACACAAAACAGTTATCATAAACGGTGACCTGGCGGTCTAGGGGTAAGGTGTCAGACTTCTATGCTGGCGGCCGGGGTTCAATCCTCGGTCCCGGCAAAGATTTATCTGATTACCAAACCCTTCCTTCACCTCTGACAAGACATCTTGTGAATGTGAGGAATGCCAGGCCTCCACCGTGGTTCGGATTCCACGTTAAACTGTAGGTCCTCCATTTCATCTCACAATCACCCTACCATTACAGATTAGCGTAAGTGCGTACAACCCGAACGGGTAGTAAGACGCGGTGCTAATAATAATAATAATAATAATAATAATAATAGTTATCATAAACACCTGGTTGACTAAATCTATGTTTATTTTAGAAGTTGTGTTTCCAAATGACTTATTTGTGACAGTTTTTTTGCTGTGTCATTGTTTATAAATTTAGTGGCCGCACATGAACATTCAGGTTTATACCTTAGTTTATATTACAGTTTTATTTATGGAGGAAACTCACAGATTTATAAATAAAAAGGTAGTTGCCATGCTCGAATGTGTATAATCTTATTATAGTTTTATATTGTTGTATTTATCATGGCATCTTCACGCAAAAGACGGTTTTATAATTTCATGATTTACATAACCCCCAAATATGAGACCTCATTATATAGATGATTTCTTGAAGCTCTGTTTTACATCTCTCACAGATCGAGGAACAATAAACCCACAGTGTGTCGTATGTGGTAAAGTACTCAGAAATGAATCATTAAAGAGAACAAGCTAAAAAGGCACCTTGAAATTAAGCATAATGCTCTATTTACGAAATAACTGAGTTTCTTTGAAAGAAAAGAACAGCAGCTGAAGCTATGGAACTAAGGATTTTTATTTTCCCCAACAAGCCACC
Source organism: Timema californicum (assembly GCA_902141385.1). NCBI lineage: Eukaryota > Metazoa > Arthropoda > Insecta > Phasmatodea > Timematidae > Timema > Timema californicum. The sequence goes on along the minus strand of CABFOW010007099.1, from coordinate 6,745 downwards.
CTTGCTTATTATAATGATGTTTCTTGGCATATTGCAAAACATAAGTTACCACATACAATAAAAGAGGATTTGGTAAAACCTGCAGCAATAGTTGGTTCGCATGATATGTGATGACTATTTAAAAAAAAAGTTGAACAAATACTATGGTCAAATGATAATATTAATAAACATATAAATGATATCATGTTATGTTTATTGATATTAAAAGACAAGTGATTTCAGCCATCAAAAATAGTGAGCAATTTAGTCTGAAATTGGATGAAACAACGAATGCTATGTGATGCTCAATTTAAAATCTAAACATAGCTCTAACTAAAATACTAGTCTGGTGCCAACCTAACCGGCAAACCCTCCCCACCTCAATCCAAAAGCTCTGCTTCAGACCCACCAGTTAAATAAGTGCGTACCAAATTTATCAAAAAATTACAACAAAAAAGAACACTGGCAGGCACTAAGGCACCAAAATATATACAACATAATATACCAAAACGATTCTTTTCAAAAACAGTTCCATAATTGTCCTTTGCAACAAAATTCCAAATACTCCTTAACCCATTGTTTGTAACGTTAGTCACATCCTCAAAGCTTATGCATTAACTGCTGTTGTTTTTAAACACCCGAATCAATTGTAGGACTTTTCCATACCAAACACTTACACAGCACGCTACGGACAGTCCCCTCTCATTAAGAGTAAAGCATTATTTACATAAACATTGTCCATTCAGGTTTTACTAGGACACATCCAGCTTCTCCTACTTTATAACACTAATCTAAGCTCAACTAACCCTACAAAAATGTAAATTAGCTCACAGAAAATATAAATTACACTCACAATAATAGGCTAGCCAAAGACATATTTAAATTATTTTCAACAAGGTATACACACAGCTAAGTATGTCGCAAAAACTACAGACTTTAAGAGATAAAAACTAAATAGTGCACACAGCAATTGAGCGGAGAAGGGGATCGGCAACTACCAACACGCCTAGCAAAACAAAGCTAGCCAGCACAAAACACCCCACAAAGGAATGAGTGTGAGAAGCACGAGAAAGGGAAAATCCACAAGACTTCACCAACCTCCACGCCGAAGTTTATTTCTCCACATAAAGGATAAAGGGGGCATGCAAAAAGAAAGAGAACGAAACCCAGTCCAAAGGGAACCCAGGAAGTCTAACAGCCCCTGCCTGTGCAACTACTACAACCCTCACAACAGCCAAACAAGCGCCACCAGCATGGTATTAGACTCCTCCCACTTCTAACAGCGTAGAGCAAGCGCAGAAAAAACAAAGAACACAAAGCACCCCGGACAACAATTTAGACGAAACATGACTCGCTAACTCACACCTTATTTAGCAGGACAGAACTTAAGCTTGATAACATTCGTGCGTCAATTAACAAGAAAGTAACGGGTGTGAGGAATCGACCAATAGTTGTGGGTTCGGACCACCTTAAAGATAACTTAGCTCAGGCTGTGTAGCTCTAAGACCACCTGGACCACCTGGACGCCTACTGTGACACATCGCACACCGGTATGAAACTACACGGTGAACTATCAGATACAGGCCTAATTTTTGCTCTGATAATACTTTTTGTATTTATTATATAGTAATTAATGATTGTTCAGATTTAGTATGGACTTTATTTGGTTTTTTAAAAGAAAAGTTTTTAAAAAAATAAACTTTCTATGGTAGTTTTTGTACATAAAACTTTTTCTTTTTCAAATTTACTAGAGAAAAATTAAATTAAATGAATTTTTTTTACACATTTTGTTACAAAAGCTAGAAAAAATTTATCATAAATGAATTAGAAATTAAATTTTTAAAAATCTCATTCAGGCCTAACAATAATTTGCTTTAGTGAGGAAGCCATTTGGTTAAGTACCACAGATGGTAGGAGAACATAGATAAAGTGTTGAGAAAAATAATATTATTTGGTTATGCTATGAGAAGTGCTGCCACCTAGTATTTTTTATGAACTAAGACAGTCTTACAAAACACTATGCACGAGCATATATCGGACCATTGCATGTATAAACATTTAAAAAAGGACCTGAGTGAAGCTCAGGCATGGTAACAATATATGTCTTACGCTAGCCCTAGTGTAGCTCGTGTGTGGTGACAATATATACTTACGCTAGCCCTAGTGTAGCTCGTGTGTGGTGACAATATATACTTACGCTAGCCCTAGTGTAGCTCGTGTGTGGTGACAATATATACTTACGCTAGCCCTAGTGTAGCTCGTGTGTGGTGACAATATATACTTACGCTAGCCCTAGTGTAGCTCGTGTGTGGTGTTCATTGTGTTAAAGGGGATAGGATGGGTCGTCTTATTATAACGGCTGCCTACATTGTCTCACGCTTTTTTCAACTCTACCACCGCTCTTTCCTAGTTACGGGATATCTCCTCGGATTTTTCTCTCAAGAATCCCCCATTTCAAAATAATGGACAAAAGTTGCTTGTATCCCTCGAGAAAATAGTTTGTTTTTAAATCCTCAAAAATTTCCGGGCAGGTGGACTAAAAGTGTTTAGAGTTCCTGTACCAGCATAATTGTTTCTGGTCTAACAACTCTGGCAAGGTATTCAGCATTTCCTCATCTGACAAGCTATACATCTCTTTCAGTTCCCCACCCTCCCAAAAGTCTACAGGATCAATGCCGGAACTAAACTTCAAATCCCACTTTCTGACAATATTCAGGGTGTACTACCGACACACTCCTCCAAATTCACATTCTCCCCTCCTCCATCTTCCGACTCCACAAGAAGTTCACTCTCCTCCCCTACCTCTTTACTTGCCTCAGAGGGCGCTCCCTCTGCAGGTTGTGAGCCTACCGCTAACTTTATTTTTCTGAACAATAATACACTTCTTATCACGTCCATGACTCCTATACTCCCTGTGTTTCTTACGGATCACCTACTCTAGCCTTGCACGTGCGACCCCTTATATGTCTAAGAATTTGTTCACACTTAACCTTTGTGACAGGGTCAACCTCTTACCCTCTGAAAACTCCTCTAGCCTCAACCATTTTGGCCACTAGAATGGGCAGCTCGTCACATACCCACGAGTTTTTTTTTTGTCCTGCAGGATGAGATTATTTTCCACTGTTTTTTCATGTTTAGTGATCAAGCTTAAATGGAAACGAAGCTCCTCCATCGTGTTGGCGGGCACGACTCCCTAAATGGCTAGCTCATTGACTAACTTGTCCTTCACAAGTCGCTTGGGAACCATGCATGCCGTCATTCTGGCAAAGCGTGAGACCCCAGGCTCAGACACTACAAAAAAACTGACTTTGTACCCTATTAAAACCTCCCCACACTCACCATAAAGTGAAATCCAACACAACTAAACACACCCTCCTTAACTTCACCCTCTGCTGAATGCCCCATGCGCTAGCCGAATAAGATCTAATGCACAAATAAAAGGGTACATTGCCTGAAAAAAAAAATTAATTATTCAAAGTTCTCTACTAGATGTCCATGACACAACCTTGGCTAGCAATGAACATACATTACAAAAATGATTAAAGTTGACCTTTACACTAAGTTCTACACAAACTGAATTCAATATGTCTAATTTCTTTTGACTGTGTAATGCGCTCTCAACTATGTTCATGAAAATTTGCATATACACACCACCTGAATTGTTCCTAATCGTTGATGATTTAACTTTCATAGACTGGACGATCTCGATGATCTGGGACTGTTGGTTTCCAATACCTATGCTGCGACATGGGGGGCAAGGTGACACCACGCACCCCAGGTCCAACCATGAAATTCCTCTTGTTTCAAATGGAACCACCAGATAGTGGTTAGAGTGATACCCATGTTCCTAGGGACCTCCAGAAGTCTCCTCACAGCGACTTGTGACATGATGTGAAACCTCGCATGCAATGGCTTGCCCCACAGAATCCCACTTGCAGGACAAATTAAACCACCGGTAAGAGTGGTCTCCACGTTCCTTGAATCCTCTAGAAGTCACCTCTCAGTGACTTTTGGTGTGATACGACAGCGCGCACGCCACTGCTCGTCCCATGCAATGCTTGTTGCTTGTCAAATGGGACCACCTGCTTGGACTCAGCAAACTCCTTGCCTCGAGGGCTTCCTGAAGTTTATGGTGCAGATGACCCATGACAATAACCACGCTCTGCTACCATCTTTGTGTATGTACCCAACTCTTTGGACCACCAGTTACTGGGTACAATGCTTCTGACCCTCACAAATCGCCACTGCTCAGCAACATTTTTTCACTTAGTCAAATGCAGGGATCATACAAGAAAGACACACTCAAACTATTGTGTTTTCTTGAACTTTATTATTGTCATGTTCTACAAATCAATCCTTCGTTATCCACTTCGCATGGCCACCGACAGCTTTCGTCTACGAGGCTTATTAATCAAGGCCAACAATCTACTCAACACTTCCACTCCCCAGTCTTGCTACAATTCAACTCCTACTTCAAGTGAACTCTTATTTTAATAGCTCTCTCATTTCAAGTGACCGAGCTCGAACCGCCGACCCTCCAAGCTGCGCTGCACAACCCCACGTCAGTGTCGTCTGGAGGTTATGTCACTACAACTCAAACTAAAATACTAGCTTGGTGCCAACCTAAACGGCACAATATTTTCCCATTCTTTTTTATTATTAGGTTCTTCCTTGCTGCATCTAACATTAACATCAGAATTTATTTTTATGAACATATCCATGTCATTGGTAAATATGTTGTAATTTTTTATTTTATTAATGCACCACATCTATTTACCTGTTTGGGTTGTATGCATATTTTATAATTAATATGTTCACAAGCCTTGTACCCCACTCAAATTGCGCCTTGACTTCTAGGCTGGAAATAACTTGCTTAGTATCCATCTTCCCTAGCTTTAGATTCTGCAGCATATACATTCTAAATGGTATTTTTGTTAGAAAATCTGCCAAATTAATTTTGAGCACTAGTAGCTATTTCATACTTGTGGATGTCTTTTCAATGAGGAGAAGTTAGGGGAAGTTTCTAGATTAGACCAATCATTGAGGAATAAGTGGAATGAAAGGAGACACGACAGTAGGCCTAAAGTCATTTGGCCTAAACTTTAGGCCAAATGACGGGTACTCGAATGAAACACGCAACACTACCCACAAAACAAACAGCAACAACTGATAATAATTAGCAATAACTGTTAACTCCAGAAAGCAAAAATACAAGAATTTTCAAGTATCTCTGGTGAGACCTGAGTAGTTGCAGGCAAGACAAGCTCTATACATTATGAAGAATACCCTATTTAATTAAATTTTACTATTTAATTAATGACAAAATTAAGTGGCAAAAACCTGCATTTTTGATTGTGAGATATGCCTTATATACTGTGACTTTAGTTGTTGTTGCAAAATGGTTCTTAACCCTCCCTCAATACTAATGTGTGTACATTTCCTCTAAAATTCCACCTTAATCATCTGTAACACATGAGCATAGTTACTCAATTTGTATATATCTCAAATTGAAGATCTTGTGGGGAAAAATTGTTGCAATAAAATAATAAATAATATTATAGTAATAGTAAAATAAAAATACTTGTATATATTAATATGCTTGGTTGTTATTTCTATTAAAAAAATCTTCTATAAATAATCATTTCCTTTTAAACTCTGATGATCATAGATTTTGTAATGAAATATTATGTTAGTTTATAATATTTTCACTTCTTACCTGTTTGAACCATATCCATATGCATTCTAACAACCATAGTAAAGTACGGGTGAAGATGGTAGAATATATGGGAAATATATGTGAAGGGAGAGTTAAAAACTGTTTAGGTAAAAAATACCTTCAATACCTCCACCTGAGAGTCCCATTTCCAGAAAAATCAACTAGAGATAGCCTTACATTAATTCCATATACCCACTGATTTGGGTAATATATGTAAAAGGTACTTTTACAACAAATAACGTAGTTTATACCACATTACCCACAGAAGTTAATTACGTAGTCTAAAGTGTGTCACATCTATTTTGGTATTCTGGTCATAGGGAGGTTGGGGTTCCAACTCCACTCGAGCCTGCTTAGGCGCTTTTTATTTTATATAAATAGTTTCCCACCACACTAATATGGGTGAACTTCTCACTAACATTCCAACCCTATAAGTGCTAATATCCAAATAACCCTAAAATCTAAAATTCCCCAAAAGTACTGTTTAATATTTAAACGTGATGCACCCATGTTTGTTAAAGCCACAACAGCATAAAACAGCCGTTTAAATGTTTAATAATCAGCATAGTTTATAATTTGTTAGTGACATATTTATTATGTATTTACACTATTTGGGGTTGTATAAATGAAACATTATATTAGCCCAAACAAAAAATGTCCAATGCCTTGCAATTTACACTGTTGCTTCAAGGATAATTCAAAACCTAATGAAGTCCTAAAATTGATCTTGATTTGAAATTATTGCATTTAATTTAATTCAACTTACATTATTCCGCATCGATCAAAGCCAAAGTAAGTACAAGGTCTAAACCATTTATATAAACAACATATGTGCATAACCCAAATGGTTAATAAGACACTGAGAAAAATACAAGGGTGTAGCTTGGTTTTTAAAAGTTAGGGGAAACAAAAATTTTAAAATTTATAGTCAAATGTTTAGGTTAGAAGGATAAGCATGTGGTGGTTCTATAGCATTGAAAGGCAGCATAGAAAAACTTGGGTTACACATTGGAAACTTATAGTCCATATTTTGCACTATTTTATTCTAGG
>CABFOW010007098.1:0-26532 GCA_902141385.1 Timema californicum | reverse complement strand
ATATTAAACTGTCTTTTCTATGGATCCACCCTTGAGCTAGGCGTAGTTAAAAGTAGTTGTCCTTCTAAAGATAGCATTCATTATATTCCACCAAACCCCTCTGTAAACCTTTCCTGATAGGCTACTAATCCCCTCTTTCCTTACTTTTATTTGTACTCAAAACGATAATTTAGTGAGAGTGAGAGGTAATGATACTGTCTCCCTCTTTAACGAGGCCGTCACGAGCACGACAAACCGATAGTGCTACGATCTATCGGAATATATCTGTCCCTAGCAGCCTGTGCACATCGTTAAACTCTTCGTAAACATGCTATCAGAAATCTTAGCTGCCGAAGCGGTGGTATACACGGGTTTAATAAATCATAGACCTAATGAAAACTATAAGTTTACCTTTCCCCATCCACTAGTGAGCACGCAGCTAAAGGCATCAGTCGGGTCATTATTAGCAGATGACCGGGAAATCAACGTTCGGATCCGGTTCAGCTAAACTGAGATTTTTATTTTAAATATATTTTACTGATCTCTCTCTATGTAAATGTGAGTACATTAACTACATTTACTCTACATCCTATATAAATTAGAGCAACTAATAGGAGTAGAAACTGGATAGGTAGGAAAATTAATTGGGAGACAAAGTTCGTAATGCGTACTGGACATAGATTCAGGTTTGTTACACAAACAACTATTTAAAAGAGGTATATTTATCTTTTGTGGATTAAATAAATATCTTATTCCTACGACCTAGTATAGTGACAGTGCAGTGGCGTCCAGTTATAAGGATTTTGGTTCGAAGCCCTGTGAGGGTAAACAATTTGTTAAAGAGTTGGAATAGTCTCGTAGTTTCCTTACGTCAATTGGCAAAATAATGGTCCATAGTTTGTGTCTGTTGGAATTGCGTCCAGGCATAGGCTACGCAAAATGTCGGTGACAAAAACATTCTTGTTTATAATATTAGTCTCCCTTTAAGCCAAACCATTTTAAAGATCAGCAATATACACTTTTGTTGACCTGAAAGGTAGCAAGCACTCTTACCTGCAGCCGGGATATTATGACCGGACCGGAACTAGTTGACTACGTCACGAGGCCTATTTTATATATTCCGTAGTTTCTCATCTTTATAAATACCGTACGCCATAAATTAATCCAAAGCTTAAATGTTATTTGCCACAATGTCCCCAGTGCCTTGCCAACCTAAAGGCAAAATCAAATTACATAGATTTTGTTATGTATGTGAATAAAAAATAAAATGTTTATCAATGTTTTAGTTGCTACCGCATTTTGTGTATTTTTACAGGTTTTTTGATATGATGTTGATGTTGAAACACTGAATTGCATCTTACAAATAAAAGTGGGTAGCTTAGTTTAGGTAATTATTTAAATTTGCGTTAGGCCTACCTACTAGCTTCATCTTTATTTGAATTTTTCCTACAGATTTAGCTCGCATACTAGTCACGCTAAACAAATTTTAAAATTAATTATAAATCATAACATTTTCAAACATTTGATTAAGAAAAATTTATTTATACCAACTTAAAAACCATTCTAGGCCTAACTTACTGATGTGATTGTTGTACATTTTCTAGTTCAATCAACATAAAGCCAATACAAATAAAGTACAATAGTATGTCAGTTTATTTTATTGAAAGAAAACAAACTACAATCAAAAAGCTTCAATTGTCCTTCCTCGTCTGCGGTAGTTCAATATCATCTGAAACAAAACTGCATGATAAAAACAAACATATTTAGATACATGATATTTTAATATAATGGCTTAGGCATGAATAAGATATTTAAGAGGAAATGCACTCGCACTAGCATGGAAAGAAGGTGGAAAAATACTCTATAGGCTCGTGTGGGATTCAAACCTCTATTCATAAACTTCAACAAAATATAACCAATATGTAAAATAACAAACATCATAGCCTAAAGTATTAATTTTTACACTAAGGTAGTGGTGATCCAAGCCAACTTAATATTGGGAGTAGCTAAAATTGGAGGGTTTCTACACTAGATCTAATAAATTTTGGACTGCATTTTTCATCATATCCATAAATGTTTATGTGTATTTAAATATTGAATATTTTTTTATGCACCGAGCCTTATTACCACTCAAAGATATTGGGATATTTACACTGATAACATTAGGATGAGGGAAGTAAACATGAGAAGAAATGTGTCTACATTTACATGTAGTGAGAGTGAAAGTATTCTAACTACACTTGGTTATAATTTGAACTCTCTCTCCTTCACTGACAAACCTGACAATGTTGATTCTTTAGCCCATGTAGGCCTATCCAATGATGTAGACTAGATATATTTTTCATTGTTATAACCAAGCACAAAGATACAATTTACCTAACAGTGAAAGCTTATTTGTAACTACCAGTTTAATCTCATTAAAGCAATTTTTTATAATTCCTTATTAAGTTAATTATTTCTATGGTATTTTATCAATTTTAATCAATCACAGACAAGAATATAGAAAAAATCAGGAAAGATGCGCAAAATACAGTGACTATAACACACTTTTTTGTTATAAAATAAAAAATAATTTAAAACAATAATTACGCTCAAGAGTAAACGGCAAATCAAATTATACTAAAAGTACAATTATTGGTATTGACATTTTTTTTTTACTTTTGCAAAACTTAATCAACGCATCAAAAACATCAGATAAATGTAGCTATTTAAGAACATATTGTGTTTTTACCTGTACGGCTTTGGGTTTATACCAATGATCCTTAACATTATCGCCTCTATATTATTTACTTGATAACTACTGTTCGAAATTGTTATTTATGTATGCCTATACATGAAAGATTAGGTCAATTTATTGGTTAATACTCCAATAATAAAGTATTAAAATAGGGATTAGTTTTTATTATCATTATAAGCTAGCCCAAACTAACAAAACCCAACCTTCTAATCATAAAAAAATTACTTTGGTGTTTGGTTTAAGAGTTCTTATTCAATTGTTTCAATTATAGGCCTAACAAATATTTTTAATAATTATCATAATTTTACTATCATTTGATTTTTCGTATCCCTTTGAATTGAATGATGGTGTTAAATTATTTATTATTTTATATTTTATATAGAAAACAGAGTGCTATATCTACCTTTTATTGCGTGCCATCCCCGAAAAAAGAACTACTAGTATTTATCAGAGATTAGGTTAAACATCTTTAAATGAACAAAATAAATAATTGGACAAGCTTACATTGTTTTACAGTAACAATAATCTTTATTTCTTTTAGTAAATACTTAATGTCATCTTTCTCACAGTTTAGTAGGCCTAAGCTCCACTAGAATTTCCTTACTAAAATTAAATGTATTGTTTTTGTGGCACTTTATTATTGGTAAAACATTTGATAAATTACCATTTATATATAACTAATATTAACTTAGAACAGGAGTATATGACAAATAACCTAGGATAATTATTCAATTTTAGCAGCCTACTCAACATATTTGTTTTTAATAGTAATGCAGCCCACTTTTGTCAATAATAAAAAGGGTAATACATTATAAGCTAACCTAACTAGTCCCACAGGAACTCGTAGCTTAGGTGTACTTTTAAGTTAAAACATCTTTATATATATATATATATAAAGATGTCTTATATATATACATCTTATATATATATATATGATGTCTTATATATAGACATCTTATATATATAAGATGTCTTTTAAATATAGTTTTTTTTATGAAAGCTAGTGCTTCATTAACATCACATTATAATAGTATGCACATCAAATATGACTAGTTTAAATTTGTTGACTATAATTATATTGGGTCTACTCACGTTTCTTTATTTCCGGGAATCACGGTGGCACACAATATATAATAATATAAACTTTTCCGTCAATAAAGATAAAACAAACTTACAGTAATGCAGTTAATAAGTATCGCAGTCTGCTTCTAAGCCTAGGTATAGCTATAAAATAATAATGATACTGAAAATTAGACCAAACTTGAAATTATACACAAGATTAGATCCACATAAAATATTAGAACACCCCAATAAATACAATTTTAATAGTAACTAATAAATTGATAGATCAAGAATTTCGAATATTGTGATGACTAATATAAAAATAAATACTAATTATTAATAAAAAGCGTGTCGTCTGCTAACTTCGAAATTGCAAATACTACCAAAAGTGAACAATAAGCAATGAGCTATGGGTAAAATATGTTGCCAACTTAAATAAATAGTGTTGAAAACCAAATATTGTTGAATACTGGTTGCCATGGCAACCATGGTCTTCCCGTCACGAAGCGATGTTCGGACAGAATCGCTGTTTTGGCAACTTTAAACGACAACACGTCACGCGCGAAGCGTAGTTGAAGACACTCGAGCCGACAAATGTTCCCGAGCGGTCAAAATAACCCGGCTGGACTGATTACACTCTTGATATTTTTTATAGTTACCCCAGTGTGGTTCAACTGGTAGTTCATGGGCCTAACGTGGCCCACGATCACTGAAAATGTGACCTTCACATTATCACATTAAGCTAAAACCCCCGGTGACAAATATGAAATATCTAATGATTAAAATAAACATAATTTTGTTAAAATTTCACGATTTTATTTTACTATGCATTTATTTGTTTAAATAACCTGCTTTTTGAGGACAGAGCAGGCTATAAATTAGTTTATGTAACATTCTTTTTGTGGACAAGGGTGTTTATAGATTAGTTTAAATCATATTCTTACATACTGTTTAGGAGAGTGTTGCAGATATATCTGTGTAGTTTAACATTTAAAATTCCTTTTGAGGACATGGATGTTTATAGAGTTGTTTAATTTGTAGTTTAGTATACTTTTGAAGACAGGTTCATGTATATTTTTTTGTGTATTTTGTAATATTAAATGGCTTTTGTGGGCATGGATATTTATAAAGTTGTTTATTTGGTAGATTAAGAAAATTTTTTTTAAAAAAAAGAACTGCGTAAAGATTATTTTAGTTGGTAATTTAACATATTTTATTAGGACAGAGTTGTTTAGAGATTTGTGTTTGGTAATATACTATGTGAGGGAAGGAATGTTTATAGATTTTAATTATTTGGTTATATATTTTTAGCACAAGCATATTTTTAATTCTTTTAGGTTTGAATTATGTAGAATTAAATGTACAGTCCGTCAAAATTGAAAGGTAGCAACTTATGATTCACTGAGCCCACGAGGTATGATGTACCTCCACACATGACTGCAGAATAGTTTGCCTAGCTACGCCCAAAGACTACGTCCTTAAATAATTTCTTGAATGTTGGGAAGGAGTGATGGGGGAGGGATTATGTCTTTTAGCGATGCCCGAATGGTTTGATTTACTAAATTAATTTTACTTTATTGTTATGATAATGATAAAATCAATAATTAATATTTACATAATAAGTTAATTAATTATGTTTGATCAGACAGATTAACATACGGACTGGTATTTTTTTAGCTACTAAAAATATAACCACATCAAACGTTATTTTGACACTGTTACCCACATTGATTGGTTTTACATGTTAACATAAAGCAAGTCTCCCCTTTTCCAGAATTTTCATTAATGTTTATAGCCAATTATAAATTTATTAATGTTTAATTATTAAATTACACACATGTAACGTAAATAACAGATTAAATCTAAAAGATTTTTACTTTATTTGTAAGAAGCTGAGTTTAAAATAAAACTTCTGTAATTTAAGGGTCCCTATTCTAATTTTAAAATATTTTATATTATTTCCGGGTGGACAAAAAATAAATATTGATAAAATCTCATCCATTGGACATATTTTAGTTATAAAATTGAATTTATTTGTTTCTTCAAAGTTATTATGACTGTGTATAACTTTGTGGGAGCATAGTTTGATCCCATACTTTATTTAATGTTACCATACCGGTCACAAAATAACTATTAGTAAAAGTTTTTGATAAATACTTTGATTGAGAAAAATTGTGGTTTTTTAAGATTTACGTTGGCTATAATTTTTTAATAAATTGTACGTATTATGTTAACTGCGTTCTTTTTTTAACCTTATTTTTTACTAAATCAATTTTGGGAATACAAACAATAAAACAGGTCATGTCTTAGACAAGTATTGATACAACATCAGAGTTAAGAGGTTAAAATAATTGAAAAGTAAGGAGAAATATTTAATATTTTGGTTTACGAGCATAAAAACACGTTAAATTATATCTCTGCTCTTTTAAGGTTGGAATGTAAATATAAGTAGATAAAAAATATTGTAGTTTTGTACTGTTTTTAAGAATGTTTGTCTATAACCAAAGATACCCGGAACTTCATAACGGATTGCGGTACATACATTTATATTCATTAGGAAGTCTGCTAAGGGAGGATCTTGTATACATACGGTTAGAATTAGAGTTTGATTTTCCGTTAAAGATACGGACGGATTTATTTATATCTGGGTGACCTGGTGGTTTAGGGGCAAGGTGTTGAAATTCTTTGCTTAGGTACCGGGCTTCAATCTTTGGTCCCGGCACAGATTTATCTGATTGCCAAACCCTTTCTTCACCTGACATGACGTGTATTAAATACAACTTGTGGAATGCCAGGCCTCTACTGTGGTTCGAATTACATGTTAAACTGTAGGTACTCCNTAATAATAATAATAATAATAATAATAATAATAATAGTATTATTATCTATATCTGTAACTTAGGATCTCCGGAACCACTTAACCTATTGCGGTGCATTTTTATTTTTGTACTGAACCAATATCCAGGCAGGCTTAAGCATTATTTGTTTATAGTCAGGTGTTTCGGTGTGAGTCCCGGTGAAGGGACAGCCGATTGGTTGTGTACATTTATGGAATAACAAAATTACGGCAGGGTAGTTTTTATTATTCTGTATTGTATTAATCCAGGCATTTATTAGTGTAGTAACTATAATCGGGTATTTTGGTTTAAGTCCCGGTGAAGTGCCAGCCGGATAATTGTGTATATCTATAGAACCACACAATTACTGTGGTGTAGTTTTGATTATTCTGTAGTGTATTTAACCATGCATTTATATAGGCTAGTAATTATAATCGCACGGTTTGGTGTGGGCCTCGGGGAAGTGCCATCCGGATATTTGTATACATCTAAGGAACCACTTAACCGATTGAAATGTAGTCTTTTTTGTTGTTTTTTTAGAATATTTATCCAAGAAAGTTATGTACTATGATAGACTTAGTTTATGGGGTTCGAGTACCTGTTAAAGATTCGGATGAATGTTGTGTATATTTTATCTAGGATATTTATAACCACATAAGCGATTGTAGTCTAATTTTTTTTTCAACTAGGATACGTAGTTTTTGTNTGATATAGCGACATAGGCGATTGCATTCTAATTTTTTTTCAACTAGGATACGTAGTTTTTGTATCCAGGCAGGTTTAAAATTAGTTTAATCAGCTGTTTTGCTGCTAGTCCCTGGAAATGCTGACAGGCCTAGCTATAATGGATTTTGTGGATCAGCTGGAAGGTAAGATTCCGTTCTACACGTGAAGGGAATAATATAGTCCAGAATTAACTACAACAGAATATTTATAAGTAACTTAATATTACCTATTTCAACCATATTTACTACTATTTACTGGGGGATAGTGATTAAAAAGATACTTGCAATGCCAGGCCTCCACCGTGGTTCGGATTCCACGTTAAACTGTAGGTCCTCCATTTCATCTCACAATCACCCTACCATTACACATTAGCGTTAGTGCGTATAATCCGAACGAGAATTAAGACGCGGTGCTAATAATAATAATGATACTTGCTTGGAAGGAAGTTTGGAAACCATTTAGGAACACGTGTCTCAATATTCCAGGCCAGGACTAGAACCGTGTTTCATCCATCACTGAAAATGTACCATAATATATTTTTTTTTGTCCGCATGAATACCGAAGCAGTACAATATAATATCTCTACGGTATTTTCTAGAATATTTTTTGTATTATGTAATTTTGTTTATTATAAGATATTAAATATTTTATTCTGTGAGTGTTTCGAGCAGATACCACAATGGTCTATAATCTATTATTAACTTTGGGCTTTCTTTTTTTAAGTTCAATCAATTGTGTTTTTACCAAACTGAGATTATCAACAACTCTCAGACCCACCCCAGTGGCGTAGCTATCTAACGCGCTAGTTTACTGGTTAGCTCGACTGACAAGGATGAGGAGATCAAGTTTCTAAGCTCGCTAAGGTGAACTTGGTTCGTTTTTCCTAAATAGTTTTACACTCTGCCTACACGCAAATGTTGTTTCACTTCCTCTAAATTCAACATCTCCCATTCCTAACCCATTAGAGTAATTAGAACTTAGGCGTATTACCAGAACGGGTAGTAAGACGCGGTGCTAAAAAAACAAAACAAAAAACTACCCTTAAAAATTGCTTTAAACACTCTTCCCTTGTCAAATTGATTTAAGATTGACTATATGAAGGTTACCTAAGAAACAGTGAGGTTTTCCTAGCACTCAAACATATTAATAAATAGTTAGTTCTGTGTGTGCTGGCTGGCCGTGAATGTCCGCGTATAGAGTAAAATAGTTAAATGGTGCGTGTCTAAAAGGAGGGTTGGTACACATTATTAACTTTATCAAGTCATGCAATAGCAAAATACTGACAGTTTCTAATGCAGTTAACATTCATACATCTTCTAGACCATTATGTTTTGCAGTAAGCTAACAGTTATTATTCCTTTCAAATTAATTTAAAGAAGAAATAAATGATGTATTGTGTAGGCTGCACCAATACTTGTATGTTAAAATCTCATTCTCATCAAATAATTATTGGTTACCTTATTTTTATTATCAAAATTATTATTATTATTATTATTATAAATGCTTTTTAAACCAAGAGTCGTACCAGAGCACGATATACAGATTTATTTAACGTACAGATATTGCTACAGCTTAGTTCAATCAATAGCATGTTTTATAATGATTTAGGGACACTTGGTTCGATTCCTGACACCGCGGAACTTTTATTTTTAGTATAACATTTGTTTCTTCTTCTTAACTGATAAGCTAATTAATGGACGGCGATGTTGTTTATTTTCAAGTTTTAAGATAGTATCGAGGTAGAGTGCTGATTTCATCACTAGGTTCAGAAAATGCACGTCTGATACCTCAAATAAATTTATAAAATGAAACCTTAGGAGGTTACGTTTCTCTCTAAGTGAGATCGGTTATGACTTATTGAAGAAAATAAGAAAACTTAAGGTGTACTCATTTATATAGAATACAAATTTAGCTTTAACTAGGAACCAAAATATTTAGTAAACAGACCTTGAACAATATCTCAATGACCGAATAATCTCCGTTTTTTGCTTGTTTTCATCCTTTGCGCAAGGGAGAGGTTTAATAAATTATGTTTGAGCTTGAGTACAGCTTAAAATAATAATTCTTTTGATGGGTTTGCCTTATAAAATTCAATGAACTACTTTTGTAAGTGGTGTATCAGGCGTTCTTTCTTAGGCAAATATTTATTTATTTTTTCACCATCGCGTCTCCCCACCCGTTCGGTTCGGACGCCACACCCTCTTCAGTTGCTGCCTTCTGAGTGTGATTTTATTGAAATAAGCCTACTATTGTACAAAATAGCTTTACAAAAGTAAAAAATTAGACTGCTTTGGACACAATGTTCAATACCTCAATGAAAATATTTGTTGTGTGAAACTATAATAATCTATTTCTTTATTATTTTCACTTTGGTCTAACCTTAAGTTTTGCTGAGGTGGTAACGTGACAACCTCATGATCTAGAGTTCAGGTGATCAAATTTTAAAATTTCCAGTTATTTTTTAATTTGTCAGACTGAAAAAAAACCTTTTATTATAAACTATTGTATTAGTCAGCATATAATTTATTTTAAATATATTGTTTAGAAGTATAAGGTATTTGAGCGTATGTAGAATACCACAATACTTTAATTTAAAAACAATTTAACACGGTAGTAAATTAAAAAATCAGTAGATTCATTTTCAAATTTTGTGTGTATGTGATTATTTAAAAATTAAATTAATAGGGTTATGATATAAAAATATACACATTTAAAAATAAGGCTAAGTAAGCTATTTATTAATTGCATAGTAAAACCAATTAGTGTATATTTATGTTTTAAAAATTGTTGTGAAAATAAAATAATATTTTACCGAATTCAAATCATCAACAAGTGATTTTTAATTCCTAAATAAAATTTAATCATCGTACTCTAGATGGAATCGATCACTTAGATGCAATCAAAAGGAAGATTAATTCCTAATAAAACTAAACAAATCGAATTACATGATGCACTCAATACAATAATAGTGTTTACTTTCAGTTAAGTATCTTCTAGAATGACGGATTGTGGCATCCCTTCAATTTAATCCTTTGGTGTGTCAAGGTTTTACAGGGTTGTCAGATTGAAAACTCATTCGCAAGCGAAACAACGCCACGCCGACTCGCACCAGATTAGCAAACTTTAAAAGTTAGCTCCGTTTTGGTACAGCCTGAGATTTGCGAGATCATGAGTAGCGATTTTTTTTTTCAAGTTTCAAAATTAGGGGTTCAGGGCTATCCAACATTATTTTCTCTCATACCACGATCTGCATCCTACGCTGTTCGCATTGTGCATATAGCTATAGCCTAAGACCTCAAACCTTACCTGACAACTACCCACTATCCCCATCGTTGACAGTAAAAAAATAGGCCTATTTGGAGATTGGAATAGGGGATGAACAAAGTTAATCAAATTCTAGCAACAAGCGAAGTTGACTGAAATAGACCATCTATTTGTTTTATGATATAATAGATTTGATTTTATTTAACCTACGGTGACCTTAAGGGTGGAAATTAAAATGACTTTGCGTGCCATTAGTGTAGCACTAGTGTGGTCATCTCTGCCTGGCTAAACACTAGTCTGACGTCACATATTTTTACAGTGCAAACGTTTCAAGACCCAGAACCTTGGGCTGCAGGGTGAATCCCGGTTTAGTGTACTTAGGGAGATTTTTATTAAATGATTTCCAACTATAATCAAATCTAACCTAATCACGTGCGGGTAGGTTTGCTAATAACGCTACATTACTCCTGATTACACCATTATAGTTATTTGTAATGACCAGAAGTTAAATAAGACACAAACCAAAGAAAGATTTATTTTTTGATAAATTAGTATACAAAATACACAAAGCTTGCTAATCAAAAAGTTATTTATGGTTATTACTTCACTGTGAGAGAGCCTTAGACTATAGGTAATTTATAACTAGTAGTCTATTTATTTTATTTATTTGTGGTATTTAACATGCACTTTATGAACTGAGTGATTATATCAGCAAACGAGAAGTTCCAAGAGCGATAGCGAGAGGGCCTTCCAATTTTGCCGGGAAAGGTATTTTCACATACCTTCCAGGGTTCTTTTAAATGCCACAATCGAGTTGGGACCGACGACTTTACTTCCTCTCCGAATGAAATTGTGCTACCTATTTTTAACGCTCAAGAAAAATCGATCGACCTCGTCTGGGTTTTAACTAATAATTAGGATACAAGATATAAATCTGTATAAAGAAAATGTTTTGAAATATTTTTGCAAATTTTTTTAGACACAATCATAATTATTATAACTTATTTATCATATTATTACTATTTTAACTGATTGTAAGACTACACATGTTAAAATTGTATCAAATATGTATCTGATTTTAAAAAATGTGGACAAAAATTAATGGTTTAGGTTATTTCTAATTATTCATAGCAAAGTGTAATCTACATGTTTTAACTCAATCATTATTACAAATAAATTAAAAATTCTCATAAACAACAAAAAGACAACCTACAAGAGAATATATTATTATTGGTCTACAATTTTTTTTAAATATACTAATATAGCTATACAAATTATAATAGAATTTAAAAAAATTAACAGACGTAAGTTATACTCAAAGTCACAAATCATTTTTTGGGTTCCGTAACAAGAATAGAACTTTTATGAAACATTCAAGCTATATAAATTTTTTCGGCCCCACACAGATCTCAACATTTCAATGGTTGGACATATAAAGCCAAGACTTGGAATGCAGTTAAGTGATAGCGTGCCCACATGAAATGAGTTGGAAGCAATTTATAAAATAGATGAATAATAGGATGTGTGAGTCATTAAAAAAATAAGTAAGTATACGCTTTATTATTTTTATTATAATTTTAGCCAATCATGCAGGGTATTTTTTTTAATATTTTACCGTGAAGGTTCAATATATATATATCAAACATATAAAATAATTTTATATAATAGTGTGAATATATTATTATTTTTTTAAACAAATAATTTCATAAAAGGAATTTTAAAAATTTTGGGAAAACACAGAAAAAAGGGAATAATTAAAAACAAATGTTTTATACTGTAAACATTATTATATTTATATGAAATTAATATTTTTCGAAATATATATATTACGTTCACATGGTACTTTTACTCATGAATGCCGCCTGCCGACAAATTTCGATGGAGCAGAACCACATAAACGAGAAGAGGATGGTGAGCCTAGGCACGAAATTCAAATAACCTGCACCAAGTGCAAACTTGACCCTTAATAATCCACACATTAAAGATGTGCAAAGGATGGAAACAAGACAAAAAAACGGAGATTATTAAGTCATGGAGATATTGTCGAATGTCTGTTTACTAAATATTTTGGTTCCTCGTTAAAGTCTAAATTTGTATTCTATATAAATGAGTACACCTTAAGTTTTCTTATTTTCTTCAATAAGTCATAACCGATCTCACTTAGAGATAAACGTAGCCTCTTAGGTTTCATTTTATAAATTTATTTGAGGTATCGGACGTGCATTTTCTGAACGTAGTGATAAAATCAGCACTCTACTTTGACACTATCTTAAAACTCTAAAATAAACAACATCCCCGTCCATTAGCTTATCAGTTAAGAAGAAGAAACAAATGTTATACTAAAAATAAAAGTTCCACGGAGTCAGGAATCAAACCTAGAGGTCCTAAATCATTATGAAAACATGCTATTGATTGAACTAAGCTGTCGCAATATCTGTACGTTAAATAATTCTGTATATCGTGCTCTGGTAGGACTCTTGGTTTAAAAAGCATTTATAATAATAATAATAATAATAATAATTTTGATAATAAAAATAAGGTAACCAATAATTATTTGATGAGAATGAGATTTTATCATATAAGTAGTGGTGCAGCCTACAAAATACATAATTTATTTCTTCTTTAAATTAACTTGAAAGGAATATTAACTGTTAGCTTTCAGCAAAACATTAATGTTTAGAAGATGTATGAGTGTTAACTGCATTAGAAACTGTCAGTATTTTGCTAGTGCATGACTTGATGAAGTGAATAATGTGTTCCAACCCTCCTTTTAGACACGCACCATTTAAATATTTTACTCTATACGCGGACATTCACGGCCAGCCAGCACACACAGAACTAACTATTTATTAATATGTTTGAGTGCAAGGAAAACTTCACTGTTTCTTAGGTAACCTTCATATAGTCAATCTTAAATCAATTTGACAAGGGAAGAGTGTTTAAAGTAATTTTTAAGGGTAGGTTTTTTGTTTTGTTTTTTAGCACCGCGTATTACTACACGTTCTGGTAATACGCCTAAGTACTAATTACTCTAATGGGTTAAGAATGGGAAAGGTTGAATTTAGAGGAAGTGAAACAACATTTGCGTGTAGGCAGAGTGTAAAACCATTTAGGAAAATCTAATCAAGCTCACCTTAGCGAGTTTAGAAACTCCATCTCCTCATCCGTGTCAGTCGAGCTAAACAGTAAACTAGCGCGTTAGATAGCTACGCCACTGGGGTGGGTCTGAGAGTTGTTGATAATCTCAGTTTGGTAAAAACACAATTGATTGAACTTAAAAAAAGAAAGCCCAAAGTTAATAATAGATTATAGACCATTGTGGTATCTGCTCGAAACACTCACAGAATAAAATATTTAATATCTTATAATAAACAAAATTACATAATACAAAAAATATTCTAGAAAATACCGTAGAGATATTATATTGTACTGCTTCGGTATTCATGCGGACAAAAAAAAATATATTATGGTACATTTTCAGTGATGGATGAAACACGGTTCTAGTCCTGGCCTGGAATATTGAGACACGTGTTCCTAAATGGTTTCCAAACTTCCTTCCAAGCAGGTATCATTATTATTATTAGCACCGCGTCTTAATTCTCGTTCGGATTATACGCACTAACGCTAATGTGTAATGGTAGGGTGATTGTGAGATGAAATGGAGGACCTACAGTTTAACGTGGAATCCGAACCACGGTGGAGGCCTGGCATTGCAAGTATCTTTTTAATCACTATCCCCCAGTAAATAGTAGTAAATATGGTTGAAATAGGTAATATTAAGTTACTTATAAATATTCTGTTGTAGTTAATTCTGGACTATATTATTCCCTTCACGTGTAGAACGGAATCTTACCTTCCAGCTGATCCACAAAATCCATTATAGCTAGGCCTGTCAGCATTTCCAGGGACTAGCAGCAAAACAGCTGATTAAACTAATTTTAAACCTGCCTGGATACAAAAACTACGTATCCTAGTTGAAAAAAAATTAGAATGCAATCGCCTATGTCGCTATATCAATCCTAGATAAAATATACACAACATCCATCCGAAACTTTAACAGGTAGTCGAACCCCATAAACTTAGTCTATCATTGTACAAAACCTGCTTGAATAAATATTCTAAAAAAACACCTCATTTCAATCGGTTAAGTGGTTACTTAGATGTATACAAATATCCGGTTGGGACCTCCCCGGGGTTAACCTCAAACCGTGCGATTATAATTACTAGCCTAAAAAAATTTCTGGGTAAATACACTACAGAATAATCAAAACTACACCACAGTAATTGTGTGGTTTTATAGATAAAGACAAATATCCGGCTAGCACTTCACCGGGACTTACACCAAAACTCCCGATTATAGTTACTACACTAATAAATGCCTGGATTAATACAATACAGAATAATAAAAACTACCCTACCGTAATGTTGTTGTTCCATAAATGTACACAACCAATCGGCTGTCCCTTCACCGGGACTCACACTCGAAACACCTGACTATAAACAAATAATGCTTAAGCCTGCCTGGATATTGGTTCAGTACAAAAATAAAAATGCACCGCAATAGATTAAGTGGTTCCGGAGATCCTAAGTTACAGATATAGATAATAATGCTATTATTATTATAATAATAATTATTATTATTAGCACCGCATCTTACTACCTGTTTGGGTTATACGCACTTACGCTAATGTGCAATGGTAGGTTGATTGTGAGATTAAATGGAGTACCTACAGTTTAACGAGTAATTCGAACCACAGTAGAGGCCTGGCATTCCACAAGTTGTATTTAATACACGTCATGTCAGGTGAAGGAAGGGTTTGGCAATCAGATAAATTGTACCGGGACCAAAGATTGAAGCCCGGTACCTAAGCAAAGAATTACAACATCCTTGCCCCTAAACCACCAGGTCACCCAGATATAAATAAATCCGTCCGTATCTTTAACGGAAAATCAAACTCTAATTCTAACAGTATGTATGCAAGATCCTCCCTTAGGAGACATCCTAATGAATATAAATGAATGTACCGCAATCCGTTATGAAGTTCCGGGTATCTTTGGTTATAGACAAACATTCTTAAAAACAGTACAGAACTACAATATTTTTTATTTAATTATATTTACATTCCAAACCTTAAAAGAGCAGAGATATAATTTAACGTGTTTTGATGCTCGTAGACCAAAATATTAAATATTTCTCCTTACTTTTCAATTATTTTAACCTCTTAACTCTGATGTTGTATTAATACTTGTCTACGACACGACCTGTTTTATTGTTTGTATTTCCAAAATTGATTTAGTAAAAAATAAGGTTAAAAAAAGAACGCAGTTAAAATAATACATAAAATTTATTAAAAAATTATAATCAACGTAAATAATAATAAACTACCATTTATCTCAATCATAGTATTGATCAATACTTTTTACTAATAGTTATTTTGTGACCGGTATGGTAACATTAAATAAAGTATGGGATCGAACTATGCTCCCACAAAGTTATACACAGTCATAATAACTTTGAAGAAACAAATAAATTCACTTTTATAACTAAAATATGTCCAATGGATGAGATTTTATCAAGATTTTTTTTTGTCCACCCGGAAATAATATAAAATATTTTAAATTAGGATAGGGACCCTTAAATTACAGAAGTTTTATTTTAAACTCAGCTTCTTACAAATAAAGTAAAAATCTTTTAGAGTTAGTCTTTTATTTACGTTACATGTGTGGAATTAAATAATTAATCATTAATAAAATTTTAATTGGCTATTAACAGTAATGAAAATTCTGGAAAAGGGGAGACTTGCTTTTTGTCAACATGTAAAACCAATCAATTTGGGTAACCATACCAAAATAAAGTTTGACGTGGCTATATTTTTAATAGCTAAAAAAATACCTTCCCGTATGTTAATCAGTCAGATCAAACATAATTAATTAACTTAGTATGTAGATATTAATTATTTATTTTATCATTATCATAACAATATAGTAAAAATAATTTAGTAAGTCAAACCATTCGGGCATCGCTAAAAGACATAACCCCGCCCCCATCACTCCTTCCCAACATTCAAGAAATTATTTCAGGACTTAAGGCCTTCTCTAATTTAGGTGTTGGGCGTAGCTAGGCAAACTATTCTGCAGTCATGTGTGGAGGTATATCATACCTTGTGGGCTCAGTGAATCATAAGTTGCTACCTTTCAATATCGATGGAGTGTACATAGCTACACCAGAAACAACCCTTTTAAATACAGTATGAACCACTCATACTAACTGTGATTTCACGCCTAGTCGTAGCGATGTTCAACTGTGGCAAGACATTTATTGTACTTGATCGCCATTGACAGGACAGATAGTTTGAGGATGAAGGTAGCTAGATTCCAGATAAATAGAGTGTACATAGAATGAAAGGAAATGTAGTAAAAATGGAAAAGTTAAAGAATAAAATAAAAGATGAAAAAAACCATGCGGCTGTAATTAAATCCGCCCCGTCAAACCTCAGTTCTTTGTGTGGCTTAGCCATGATGTTGGTTTTTTTGGGAAGCTATTACGGATATAGAAAATATATATATATATATATATATATAAAATAGAATGTGAAATATCTGTGAAAGTTATAACTAAATATGATTTTTTTTTTGTTACCAAAGGGGAGGGATTGGGGAAAAAAAGCTTGGAAAGAGAAAAGTAAAACATGGGCTCTCTTTTTATTCAAGTTTTTATATTATAATTATTTAGTTGGGATGGCTCTATATAAAACTGGCTAGAAGTTCAAAAAAATATACTTATTTAAAGTTTAGCTTTTAAATAAAGATAATTCCTCAATAAAAATAAATAAAGTAATTGAATGGCTGGGAATTAATCAAATTACAATTAACATGATATGCCGATGTAAGACTTATTTTGTATAGGCTTAGCTGTTAATATTTTTAATGAACACATACTTTAGCTAGCTGATCTCAGAGAGATTTTAATCATCCACATCCTAAGAATCAAATAGCTAAAGCTATTATTTGTGCTTTTTAGTGAGTATTAGTCCATTTAAATATCATATTTTGAAAATTTAAAAATGATACCTCGATATGGGAATTAAACCCGGTACTACTAAGCCAAAGGTCACGGGTTCAATTTCCATGTCCAGGTGTCATTTTTAAATTTTCAGATTCCACATCCTAAATGATTTAATTCTAAATCACCCTCTGAAGGCCTCGATCATCGGTTATTGACGTTTAGCAACTTCATGCACTTATAAAAGGCCAAATATTTATTAGCGCTATTATATTTAACGCTTATTTAGTACTATTTATAAAGTTAGATTTAGTATTAATTTAAATACTATTTTAATATTATTTTAAAAGTATTTGGGTTACTTATAACATTAACTTTTCACTACAAAATCTTACTAACTAGCCATATTTCGATTTTTAGCTACGATTATTAGTTATAGATGAGGAAGGTAGAAATTAGAGAAAGTATACCTACACCTGTGTGGTAAGAATTGATTTATGCATGATTGCTTCCTCTTCAACCGATACCAAAAAGAATGCATTATATCAAATTAACTTTCTTTTTCTTAAACCATGATACTAGTATGCTGTTAAATAACATGTGTTAAAAGTTGTACACTAAAAATAAATGATACTACACAGTTGTGAACCTTTTTACAAAGTAGATTATAGCTAGAAACAAAACTTTCAAAAATCTGTTACCATTAAATTACTCTTAAATGAATTTTACTTTAAAAAACAAACATATTAATTTGATAATTATTGAAAACTCTCTTCAGGTATAATTTTGAATAAAGCTGTTAGAGACATTTTTAAGATATATTAATAAATAAATCACAAATAAACTACCCTAAAATCGATTTTGGGCCGAAAAGTATATAATATTTTATATCATGTGAAAAAATCTCTTAAGCTATCCATTTATCACAATCTCCAAAGAGTATATTTATATAAAAAAATTCCATAAACGATTAACAACCCTTAATTTTAAATTTGTAACAAAAATAAAAAAATTTCAAGGCATTATCATATAACATCAAATGTATATGTTGAACAAAATCTATAAAACTGTTCTAGCTGTTTCCCCGGGTTAAGCAAACAGACGATAGAAAGAAATATAGGACCCAATTTTGAGTTTGATGAAAATAAAATTTCAAGGTCTATCATATTCTTAAGGTTGGAAATGTTCACGAATATAAAGTGTAGGCTTTCCAAACAAAGTCTTTAGTTCCAACTTTGCAATTATTAACGAGAAAATGAGCAACCACTCTTCCCTTAACTCTCCATTTCCTCTTTCCTCTCCACGTCAAAATCTGTTCAAGATACAGGCCCATTTTCAGATGAAGAACAAAAACGATTTCCTTTAGCGCCGCGTTTTAATACCCGTTCGGGCTATGCTTATATGTGCTAATTACACTAATGGTTTTGGGGTTTAGTAAGGCTATATTTATATGAAGAGTACCCGCATTTGCATGGACGGAGAGTGTACATACATTTTGGAAAATCCTCAGTCCACCCAAATGAGATTCAAACCTGGATCTCCCCGTCTTCGGCGCGTTAGACGCGTGACGCGTTAGACCACACGTACACAAAGGATGATAATATTTACAAAAATACGATAGATATATGAGCAACTCTTTAGACCCATTCGGTGGCCACATGGTCTAACACGCCACTCTCGCAGTAGACTAGACTACTGATGACGGGGAGATATAGGTTTGAATCTCGGTCAGGTCTACTGAGGGTGGTTTTCCCAAAATGATTTTCCGCTATCCCTTCACACAAATGGGGGTGTACTACCCATAAGTATAACATTTTTCATTCCTAAATCACGAACTAAATTAGTATAAAAGTATATAGCCTCTACGGCCAGTAAAATTAAGCTGCCGTGCTAAAAAAAAAAGTGTTTATGTACTATATCTTCTCTCTCTCTCTCACACACACACACATACACTCAATCGCACACTTCCATGATCACAGACACACTCACTCTTCTCACATACACTCTTTCTCGCATATTCTCTCTCCCACACTCTCCCACACTCTCTCTCTCTTTCTCACATAGTCATACATTCTTTCATACATACTATTTCTTATATACACATTCTCTCACACACGTTGTCTATTCTACACTCTCTCATTCACAATATCACACACAATCTCACACACTCTCGCTTTTTCTTACACTCTTTATCTCACACTCTCACATCTTTCTCTTCCCCACTCTATCCTTTCCAGGCAACCATTCTCACTATCACTAACTTACTAAGACTCACTCGAGCACATTCATTTGCTCCCTCCCCACTCAATCTCATATTGTCCTAATCTCTCACTCTCTTTCTTATAGGTATACAATTTGATAAACCTATTTCCGGTAAGTGAACTTGCTTGAAAACGTTTGAACCTATTTTGTGTTTTTGTATATAAGTAGAAAACAAATTTTTGTTTGGTTAAACTTTATAACAGCTCAATTTTACTTGAGTGATTTGGGGCAAAGAACAGGCAGAAAGCTGGAAGTGGGGTTGTTTTAAAGTTCTCAACGTGGCGTGAAAGGGGAAATACACGTTTTTATTCAAATTTAACACCGAAAGATAGATATCCATGTAATGTCGATATACTTTAACGTGTAAACTTTTAACTAGAAAGTCGAAGAAGTGCTTATTATAGGTCTATAGATATGTTTCTGATAAAAAGTTTAGAATATATCTTAGTGCAATAATCTGCAGCCATTACTGCAACAATCCACTATTTATCATTATAAACAGAAAAGAGTAGTCCACATAAAGAAAACAATTTGACTAACTTTGTATTTTCTTACTAAAACTTCAAAACCTTTTATTATCAAAACTAGTTTTAATGTCGGGGTTTAAATCTTAGGCCAAAGTAATAATATTGCTAGCAAATGTGTGTCTGTGGCCGAGATTGCTTGGATGTTTGGTTTAATTTCATGTGAGAAAACGACTGTTAACTTAAGTGTGTACTGCCAAATATTGCACATGTTTTGTTGCGTGAATTCAACAATTTTTGGGTCGAAGAAATAATACGTATTTGGTACAACAATTTTAGATGCCGGAACTCTATAAATAACGTCAAATGACCATGTATTACATTCCAAAATGTAGAATTTCCTCGAGTTTATAAAATGAAGTATAGGGTTGCATTGCATAAAGGTTCATCATGTGGTTTTGGGCTACACTAGATCACGGATAGGACTCGGCATGAGGCCTGTGGACCATGAGTTTGATATTTATGTCTTACACAATTGAAATATGGGCCATATTTTTTCTGCTGCTAAAAGATGTGTAGATCTAAAATAAAACATAATATAATATTCACTGTCGTTAAAAGCTCAATACACTTTGCTTCTCTCTATAGACATTGACACATTTTGTTGAAAATTGAAGTTGCAATACGAATCCCTGGACGTATAAGTATATTTAATATGTTTTTAGATTGTATAAAAAAACGTTCTTCTAACGGTTATAGTTCATATAAAATAAAGGCTGGCTCATATAGAACGATAAGCTAAGCGATGTCATGCTGTGCTAAGGTTTTATTAGTGTTAAGTTAAGCTATCGTACCTCTGTTCCCTCCAAAATTCACTGTGGCTTATTTCTGGTCTGTTCCAGTGAAGTTAAGCTAAGGCATTCTCCAAAAGTATTGTTTGAGCTCAGATGATAGTACTGAGTAAAGGGAGCTGCTTATATTAGCATATATTTTTGAAGAGGAAAAAAATGTAGGAAGTGGAGCTTGACTTTTTAAATTAATAGTTCCATTGGAATATAAAAACAATTAATAAATATAAAGCCTGAATAGAATATTATTTAAATACAAGTGAAACAAATTAAAAACTAATCTTAAACACTTATTTTGCTATTTTAAACACTCCAACACTGCCTCTGTTGAACACAAAAAATCTTAGCTTAGCGCTTTCAGCGTTAACCAGCCTTAAGTCTCATTCAATCATTTTTTCAAGCAGTCTTAAGACTCTTTGGGTTTATTTTCTGTGTCAAATGGGACTGTTGATAATATAATGTATGGAAACGGTGAGACATGTTGAAATAATCCAAAATCTCAAATTATTTAAGAAAAGGTTTGTTAGTTCAAGATAATACCCAAGCCAAAATTGAAATGAAAGTATAAAAAGTTTTACATTATATATTTATAATTATATAAAAATTTATGTAAAGACGAAATACAATGATTTTAATGACGTGTTACGCGAAGTATGGCAGCCTCAATGTCGAAGTTAGTAATGTAAAACAATTATAACTTTTTTTAACAGGCTGGTCTTTGCAGATTTTATATAAAAAAATTGATTAAAACTAATCAAGTATTATGTCAACAAAAACATAGAGTTTAATTTTCTTCCCGTGGTGACCTCAAAAATTCTTGAATATCTGTCATGGGTGTACTGGGATTTAATGACAACTTTTTCTCTTAATTTAAAAAGTTTGTCCACTAATGCTGCTATTCTTATGACAGATATTAAAGAACTGTTGAAGTCACAATGCGGAGAAAATTAAACTTCATGTTTCTACTGGAGCAATATTTAATTTATTCTGTTCAAAATTGTTTTACTATAAAAAAGTGCAAAATCACTGGCCCTTTCTCGCGTTTAATACATTCCAACCTTAAGAAAGATAAATGAAAACAATGAAAATACAGAATTGTGTCAATTTATCGACTATTAGGCCTCTTTCTGACGAGTGCATGTGAGCAGGGCTAAGAGAATTGAAACTACCAGTAGAGTACTTATATGTATAAACCTAATAAATATTATAATCGAAATAAAACAAACTTATAAATTAGATTGTAAAAGACCTACACTGGTAACACATGGTCTAAATTTATAACTTATTGTGTATGATTTTCCAGTGTTAGAAGGTCATAATTTGAATTCCAGCTATGTGTACTAATAGTATTTTTCTTAAATTGTGTCCCACTCCCATTACATGTAAATGAGGGTACATTTCCTCTAAAATTGTACCCTCCTAATACCCGTTACCTTTGCATAGTTAATATATATGTGTATCACCTGAACAAGTAGTGAGACTTTTAAGGGGGTTGCGATGGGGGGTAAACTGTAAAATAAAATA
Organism: Timema californicum; assembly: GCA_902141385.1. Taxonomy (NCBI): domain Eukaryota; kingdom Metazoa; phylum Arthropoda; class Insecta; order Phasmatodea; family Timematidae; genus Timema; species Timema californicum. Next base: position 3,826 of record CABFOW010007098.1, on the reverse strand, counting down.
ACTCAATGTTATTCGTATAAAGCTGGGTAAAGGGAACAGGGAAATGTAATGATTTATTATTTTAATTCCCCTCAACATATCAGTCATGCGGTAGAACAGATTTGACGTCACTCATTAATTCGAGTGAACTAAACGTTAGGACTTTATTTACATATTAAGTATGGTATGTTAAATATTTAAAGTGGAACAAGAGCTTAGAGGAAGAAGGAAGCGGATAAGAGGGAGTATTAAGACCCTTGATTACGGTCCAACAAATACAGTAATGAATCAACTACTCTTTTGATTGTAATATTCCCGGGGAGAGCTCGAGGTAATTCGCTTGGAATTGACGCCAGCTAGCACTGCCCGTTTTCAAGAGGAAAAACTTTCAGTAAAATGTGAATTATATTCTTCTACCTCGTGCTTCATGTCTTACTAGTACCGACATTGACGGCTTGTACATTTGAGCATATGTGCACGTGAACACCCAATATTTCAATTAAAATTATGTAATATTTTAGTTTAAAAAAATTAATACTCTCTATACATTTATTTTAAAGTTTAAATACTCGTCTATTTTAACAATACAAGGGTTGTATTGTACAATCGAAACCCCACCCAACCCGATGCTGCATTGACTATCGTCAGATTCATATTACCCACTCCAAGAAACGTCGATCTTAATTAAAATCACCTACAATAGTATTCTTCACTATTGTAGTTCCATGTCACTTTAAGCAATATACAAACATACAATATACAATACAGTAATATGCAATAAAAACAACAAAAATAACTAAATAAATCAGATTTAGTGAAAATCATAAACCTTGCACAAAATGTGTATGGACTCCTTTAACAATTTTTCTATAATTAGAAAATACAACAAACGCTGAAAATTTATGAAATAGCATATAGGAGGAGATAAATTAATTTAATGTCCACATTCAATTATATGTTAAATTTTATTAGAATTTATTCTTTTACAACTGTCGGATTAAGAACAAAAATAAAATAAAAATATATTTCTTACAAGGATAGAAACACACTATTTCAACATTTACTCTTGATGTTTATCAAAGACCATAGCCTTCAATTTGAACAGTATATACACACATTAATTAAGAATTATCTTGATGAAAATCAATATTTGAAATCAAAGCATTGACCATTGGGTTGGTGTCAGTGAAGGTAAACAGGTTGAGCATATGATGAACTCGGGCTGTATTCTGAGGGAGAAGCTTCCGTAGAATAGAATCAAATAGCTGAAGCTATTTATTTATGCTTTTTAGTGAGGAATTATACCTCTAGATATCATATTCTGAAAATTTATAAATTACACCTTAATACGGGAATCAAACCTGGGACATTTGGCTTAGTACGCCAACGTTCTAACCACTGAGCTAACCAGGAATCGTCCCATGCCCAGGGTTATTCTTAACTCATATTTTCAGAATATGATATCTCGATGGATAATTCCTCCCTAAAAAACATAAAAAAAGCTTCGGCTATTTGATTCTTAAATATGCAATCCCTTACCATATAATAATGGTACAAGTGGCAGCATTAAGCCAACTCCGAGTCGAAGGTGGCTGCGTTATCTGATAGCTCGTAATCTTAATAAAATCACACATATGTAGCCGATGATTTACGTACGTCCATCATAGACTCTGCCTTAAAATATGAATGAAGAATGACCCAGGGCACGTGACAATTCCTGGATAGCTCAGTGGTTAGAGCATTGGCGTACTAAGACAAAGGTCCCGTGTACGTTTCCCGTGTCCAGGTGTCATTTTTCAATTTTCAGAATATCCGTAGAATGGGTACGTGAAAAGGGAGGAGACAGGGTATTTAAGGATGCTTCTGATGATAAAGTAGGCTATCTCTAGGATTCTCACTGTATATGTCGCCAGACTGATTATATGACAAAGAACGTGCAAAATTTACTTCTGTTTACAGTGATACCCCTGAACAACACTTCATTAATCAATTTCTCTGCTAACAGTTTTTGCATGTATGTCATCTTTTTCAATTTCGCCGCCACTATTACTCAGACATCATTCTCATCTTCCACACAAGCGAGGGCCATGAAAGCTTTTTGTAAAAGTTCAAATAGTGTGGTCTCCTCCAAGACCTTGCTTTTACGCGATGCTTTCTGTTTATTTGGAACTCAGAATACAATACCTGAAATGTGTAAAAAAAATTACTAGCATTTTAAACCATTAACCATTAACCATTTCATTTCCCTATACAACATAAAGTATTGGTGATTGGCGTATTAGTAAAAGGTAATATGAAAAATATGCTTAGACCAAACCCAGACTCAATAACATATATCCCCCATTTATTTGTTCAGGTTTTTAAGAAAAACAACAGGCACATTTTTTTTAAATCTATACTATTTTGAAAATTTATTTTCAATCAGGTAGCTTTATCTACAGATTCGACGCTTATACACAAACAGCGCATTACAAGTACAGATTGAGCCAAGCTCACCGTGTTGTTGAGAATGCATTTGGCGTTATGACAACCCGTTTTTGGATTTTCCACAAACCAATAAACCTTTCACGAAAAAATGCAGTTGTCATGGCTTTTTGTGTATTGCACAAGTTCCTACGGTGCGCGAAAACAGAAGGCACTATACCACTAAATCATTCTTAGATCAAGAAGATATAGAGGGTGGCTCAATCATGGTTGAGGATTGGAGGATGGAAGCAGGAGTTTTAACACCGCTATATGTACAACTAATTGGAACCCAGGACTTTCACCAAACGTGACTTGAAACAAGTAAAAGGACTACTTTAACGGGCGTGGGGCAGTATCTTGTCAGGAGCGAATGGTATAGATAAGGAGACGTATATTAGCAGGGGTGCGTATACTAGCTGGAGCATATGAGCTTAAGTTTTTTATTCGAGCCAATCTTCATTGATAAAGCTCCAGAGTTCAAGTCCACTAAAGCCTAACATGTATAAGTAACTTTTTTGTGTAGTTAGAAAACTTGTACATCTAGAATGGTTTTTATTTTTAAACCCAAATATTATATTTGAAATTGCACTAACATTAAAATATTTACAAGAGAAATAAATGGAGCATATAACTATATATAATTCAAACAACATCTGATTTCTCTATTGGTAATTGATAAAAACATGTTTATATTACCTGTATGTCACTGTGCTGGCGAGTATTATTGTTCCAACTTGCACCAATCACGTCAGAAGTTTCATCTTCTAGTTTAACACTGGTGTCTATCTCTGCAACGGCTTGTTCCATCGATGACGTGGACTGCCTCGGTGTCTCAACATCTTTTGTGAATAGCAAGTTGTCAAAATACCATGGCTTTGGTTTGTATACCTCATTAGCACCAGTATCCGATTTAATCGAGACTCTGACTTTTGTTAGCTCCCTCCTAAATGTAGTGTAAAGATTTTTTTTCCCTTTACAAAATCTATATCTGCGTCAGCAATATCCTTATCCAAATAAAAATGAACAATGGTTGCATACGCAGCTGCCTTTTTGTGGTGGTCAGCATATTCTGGAACCATTGAGTTCTACAGCTCAGATTGACTTATATATACATCTATAAACTCTATTAAAGATTATGGTTTATAAAATATATAATCCCCCGATACTGCTTTAGCATTTTTTTTATCTTTGTTGACTTACCACGTGAAGAAATTAATCCAATGAAAACTCAGCAATCAAAACCATACTCAGTAAAAACCCCACTCAACAAACGCATACAATACGAAATACAGCGTGGAACTGGAAATATGTGGTGTTGCCCACTCCCGCGCATACGTGAGTAGTAAGGAAGTGCAACTACCATTACACAAAGGGCCAATTA
>CABFOW010007097.1:0-26540 GCA_902141385.1 Timema californicum | reverse complement strand
TCATGAGAGAAGACAAATCAGTAAGGAGGTTTCTTTCTAAGAAATGACTACCAAGTTTGGAAACGTTGATTTTGGCATGGTTTTATAAGAAATGGTTTTGTTTGTGTTTAAAAAAATGCTTCACAACGCAAACATTTAAATTATTTATCCCGCAGACACTGGCAGGCTGTAGTTTACCCATCCCCGGTTAAGTTATCATAATCACGAGATTTAAAATTTAAATGTTGGTTTGCTTTTGACGGATAAGTTGGGTTTGGAATTCAGGCCCAATTCATATTGAGAGCAATATTTCCTCAGAGGTTTTCCACACTCCCTTCACGCAAATTGATATATTTACTCTAAATTCTACCTAGCCTAACCCACCTCGGTGGCGTAGTTAGCTAACACGCTAGTTTAATGTTGAGCTAGACTGCCGAGAACGGAGAGATCGAGGTTCGAATCTCCTTCGGGTGAACTGGGGTGGGTTTTCCTAAATGGTTTTCCACTCTCCCTCCACGCAAATGTGCGTTCACTTCCTCTATATTCAACGATCCCAATTCCTAACCCATTAGCGTAATTAGTGCTTAAGCTTATAATCCGAACGGGTAGTAAAACGTGGTGATAAATAAATTAGGATACCTATCGTAATTAAAATGTGTATAGCCCGTACGGACAGTTAGAAGCGGTGGATATATAAGCAGTGCACATCCAAACCATTTCTCCTAACCAGTTAGAGCAGGCCTTCTCAACCTAGGGGTTGCAGAACATTTGAAACAAACAATAAAATCATAAATAATATGCAACTAATCTTTGCCTTCATTTCGGACTACAGTGGCGACATTGCTTGTTGTCACTGTTGTCTCAACATGACAGTGTCTCATCTTGCTCTTTCCTGGCCAAAGAGATTAACAAAAGGTTTGGAAGTGCGTTGTCGTGACTCATTCTTGGCGGCTTGTACCTTGACAGTGAGACAGACAGAGATAGAAACACTAGCAGGAAGATTTCAAACCTCATCATCAGTATTAACCAGTTGAGTTCCACAACAGTTCACAAACTCGTGTCACTAAATAGTTTAACCCCTTATTAGCGGTTTGTGATCCATCGTGCTTGGAGCTCTTGCAAGTTGTTCAGTTGTTCAATGTTGCCTGTACAGTGTTAAGCGGTTCAGTTCTTCTAGTATCTCTATCTTACAAAGATGTACTGGGCAAGCAAATAATAAACTGTCGCCAGTTATTGGCTGCCATCATTTCAGAGACAAAATGTAATAAAATCGAAATTATATTACCCATGAATAAGTGGTTAAATTTATCAAAGACTAAGACAGCAGATAATAAAGAGACATCTACACACAAAGCATTCTTCCTATTCCATTGTTGAAGAGCTTGTGTTGCCAGTGGCAATTAGAATGAATGAGATTATTCACTGGCAAAATTATACAGACGAGTTTTTTTTAAATCCACTGTCACATTATACTGTGGGTGGACGAATTTTGGAAATAAGCAATGCCCAGTGTGAGCAACTTAATGAAAGAATTAAAGAAAGTTCGAAATTTGCAATTCAGCTGGATGAATTGACTGACATTACAAACTTCGACCAGCTATTGGAATATGTCAGGTATTGATACGGTAACAGTGTCCAGGAGAATTTACTATTTTGTCGGTAGTTAGATGGATGTACAACTGTTGAGGCAATTTTTCAAAAAATGGATAATTTTTCAAGGAAGTAAGGCTATAATGGAATAACTGTGTTGGAGTATGTACCGACGGCACAGCGCCAATGACCGGAAGAGTAACTGGATTTCAGGTAAAAGTTAAATCTGTCTCTACAAGGGGGGAGTACAAATATTTTTACACTGAAAGATAAAATTCAGGCTTTCAAGAAAAAAAATTAACATTTTGAAGAATTAAGTAGAAAATTACTCACTTGGAATGTTTCCGTATAGAGGATTTAATTGTTGATAATGTGCTTGGTTTTGGCTTGACTGGGCAGATAATAATTGATCATTCGGTATGCTTGGAAAATTTTCAGAAACTGTTTCTACCGGAATTAGACAATAATCAATTAGATTGGATTCAAAACTCTTTTATCGTGGAGATGGGAAATGTGAAGCCTCTCTTTGAAAGGCCGAGAAGAATTCACAGAACGTTCATGTGATTCAGACCTCAAACTTGAATTTTCAAGGAAAAACTCGAAAGCTAATACTGCTCAAAGTCTTAAGAACATCTAGATCGCTATGAGACCAGCGGTGACACATATTAAGCCACAATTCAAGTTATTGTGTCAGAATAAGCAATCACAGCCATCCCATTAAAGGTAGAGGTATTCTTATCTTTTGTCAGCAGTCAGTAAAACTTTCTTTGGTTCATACAAAGTTGAAATTACAAATTAATTGATACATTTTTTATTTTGCATTTTCTAACTTATATCTTGTATGCATACAATACACACACAAAATTAATATAACAAATTATTTGAAGAAATTTTCATTTTTGATATTTTCAGACACTATTTTTTAGTCAACATAATTCTTTAATGATACTTATATTTAAGGTACTTTATGTTTTCGTTCAAACACGGTTTACGCAAAACAGGGTTCCATCAAACGAGGTTCACGCAAAAGAAAAGTACGCGCACAAACCGGTAAATCGACTATATAAAGTATTACTACCAATTTCATTTATGACAGAGTGAAGGGTCGTGAAAAAATGTGTCTGGTCCAAAGGGGTCGCAGAGGAAAATATGTTGAGAAGCCCTGATTTGGAGAACGCCCTGACCAGATTGTAGTGAAGGTCGAAAATAGTGTTACACTAAACTTAAAAATCAAGATCACCTAGAGGTGATTTGTTGGGGATATTTGAGGGTTGGGTGCGGTGGCTAGGAACAAGGTTCCAATAACTAATCATGTGGTACCGTCAGCTGGTCAAGGATACAAAACACTGCTTCCAGACAAGGTAATGAAACGTATACTCCATTCACGGTAGGAATTACTCTCTGTAAGGTCTTTTTTCCTACCAATATCCTACCATATAATAGATTTCTGGTAGGGAAAAGGACATTTCAGAAGACAATTCCTACAGTGAACGGACTTTACAACATCGGCCAGCGTGCACTTCGAGACGGGCGGGAGTGTCTCTCATGCTGCAACATGCCAGTGTTCAAGTACGGTTTCCTCCATCCAGAAAACTTCGTTTTTGCATTCTAAGCTTGTTTTATTTGGGGGGGAAAATCGAATATTGGCGAGTAAATGCAACAAATTTATTTATTTTGTATAAAAGAGATTTATTCAAGACTTCGTAAAATAAAGTTTTATTTATAATTTGTTAATGAAGTGTGCAAACAAATACATAACAAAATTTACATTATTGCGTGGTTCTAAAGTTTACAAGTGTATACATTTTACAAATTGTGTTAGTTTAGAACAAATTCTTGCATTTGAAACACCCAACTAGGATTCAATCCCCCGACCTTTCGGTCAAAATAAGTTTGACTTTTAGCCCACATACCCACCAATTAGGGTAATTTTTCTTCAGTTCGTTTACCCGAATTGAGTGTCTTTAGCACCTGAGACTCTTGTCGACTGGTTTGGCTTCAACCAACAAAATACACCACCTCTTTTGCAAGACTGTATTGCCAGTGACCGGAAGACTCGGGTTTGGATCCCGGTCGGGTGTCCCGGGTAATTAATACACACGCCTGTAGGTGGAATGGAGAAGATGCGAGAAAAGGGAAGTGTTTTTGCAGTTTTTATAGCAAGTTTTTTGACGAAACAAATAAAATATTCCTTCCACACAAACGTAGAGTTTAATTTTCTTCGCGCGGTGATATCAAAAGTTGTTGAATATTTGTTAAGAGGATAGCGGTATTAGATGACAAACGTTTTAAATTAAGAGAAAAAGTTGTCAATTTATGACACCTTTGACACAATCATGTTCAACAACTGTTGATATCACCGTGTGAAGAAAATCAAACTTCATGTTTCTACTGAAGAATATTTGATTTATTTTAAACAAATAAAGTGAAAATATTGACCTTTTATCGCGTCCCCTTCACCCGAACCTTACCTCAAATGAGTAGCGAAACGCGGTGATACGAAAAATGTCCAAAATTGAAAGTTTTGAAAATGGTGCATTTGCTCGCTAAGAAACTAGGACGACAATTTGATAAACACAGCTTTCCGACATTCGTTCACAACTTTAATTTGATGGTTTGATGTCGTCTTGAGGGCGGGCGGGCAGTCTGGTCCTGTTCCTGGGTGGTATGCGGGCCTAATTACTACCGGAGCCGATATATCGGCAGTATGTATAGGCCGTGGAACGCGTGGCATGCCGACTATCATACCGTGACCACGTAACCTCATCGGGGATATAGACAGGACTAGGAGGATCCCGACAGTATAGCTTGTTTGGAAAATGTTTCTCTGACCAGATGTCAAAACAGTGGCATGGCAGCCATTGTTTCTACTGTATTAGTTAGGGGTCATCATCTCGTTGATAAGACTGAAACAAGTGCTAACAAAATTAATATCTACAGCACCGCATCTTCAGGCTATACGCATATTAAGATAACGTTTAAAGGATAAGGAAGGATTCAGTTTAGAGGAAGTGTAATTGTATTTACGTAATGAGTTAAAAACTATTTGGGAAAACTACTCTTAGTATGGTGACCTGGCGGTCTAGGGGTAAAGTGTCAGACTTCTATGCTGGCGGCCAGGGTTCAATCCTCGGTCCCGGCAAAGATTTATCTGATTACCAAACCCTTCCTTCACCTCTGACAAGACATCTTGTGAATGTGAGGAATGCCAGGCCTCCACCGTGGTTCGGATTACACGTTAAACTGTAGGTCCTCCATTTCATCTCACAATCACCCTACCATTTCACATCAGCGTAAGTGTGTATAACCCGAACGGGTAATAAGACGCGGTGCTAATAATAATACTCTTAGTATACTATTTGGATTCGAGCCCCGATCAGCAGCAGCCCAGTCTATCGCGATTCGCGAGAGTGACGCCTTAGATCATACGGCCACCTAAGCAAGTGGCTCTTCGTTAGTACAAATTAGTATATATTAAAAATATATATATATAAGTACACTGCAAGGAGAAATACGCGAGATTTTTCAACAATGTAAAAACACGGGAGATTAAGAAATTACAGAAAATTATATTGTGATTAAATATGAACGGTTTAAAAGAAATTAAAGTTTTAAATGTAAGCCTCTAATAGGGCCGCATGTAAAATGCAGTGACGAGATCTGGAGACAAGGGTTCAATCCCGACCAGATACATTGGAGATGATGTTTACATATTGTTGCTTCCAATTCTTTAAGATACCGCTAAATGCTGGAGAATTTACTTTAAAATGCAGTATCTTCATTCTGCCTTTTATATTAACTATTGAAGGCGATTCTAAACTATCTGTACAAACTAATGGGAGCTGGGGAACGCTAAAACAAACATTGTGTGTGCGTGTGTGTTACTGGAGGGCGCTTTAGGCGTCATTTTGTAGCGCGAACCTCGCGCGTGTCAAAGTTTTCAAAGCGGTGCACACCAATAAATATTCTTTTTAGCACCATGTCTTACTAACTAATCAGGTTATACGCATATGCACTAATTACACTAATGAGATAAAGATTAGGGAAGTTTAATTTAGTGAAACTGTACCTGCATTTGTGTGGAAAATCTTTTTGGAAAAACCACCCACAATACACTTGACAGGGATTCGAACTCTATTCTCCCTATCATGGCAGTTAGCCTAACCCGAAAGCGATGCCTTAGACCATGCGGCCACCTAAGCAGGTCACACCACTATAATTTTTTTTAAATTGATATTCCTGACAGTTTTTAAATTTCCCCATTTCCAGTTTTTCCTTATTTTCCCAGACTGGGACTACAATGTTATCTCAACCAGTTATAGATAACACAATTAAATAGCAATGACTGTTTAATGAATGGATTAAGTTCTCAGTTTTTCTCCAATATCAGTTGTTAGTTATATAAACTAAAAATAAAATATTGTAATGCATAAAAATTATCAAATATTTAATTTTAATAACCACTGATTAGTCAAGAAATTGTGTGGCCATTAATTTACATATTACTGTAATGTGTCAGTTAATCAAGAAATGGTTTTATTGGTAGCTCGTGATAAAATAAGTAGAATAATGTTATCAAGATCATATCAATTAACAATACCCTTAACAAGGACACAAATGATTTGTTGCTATACTTGGGCAATCTGACATGGAATATTGTTGGGGTCCAACAGAAGTGGGTACACAGACAACAGCATCAGTCTCGCCCAGCCTGGTTTGTCAGTGATGGGGAGGTCTAGGTTTAGATCGGAGCTGAGGAGTTTGAAGCAACTTTGGGTGGAATCGGTAAAAATGAACTCATTCGGACTTAAAAAATAAATAAATCCTAATAATATTATAACAATATGTGGTAGCTATATCATTTTAATGTTATAATTTTTTTTATTCTTTACGAGCAATATATGTAATTTGGATTGACAACTGTATTTAAATATAAATTCACAATGACAAAGAAGCTTCCCATAAAGTAATTTGTCTTGGAGCATTTTCTGTGCTATAAATTTGCTATTACTAGTTAATATACTTTAGACCTTTCTCAAGAAGTCAGAGTTTAAGGCTTGGTGTACAGACTTCGCAGCCCTGGTTTGGATCCTAGCTGGTAATAAATAGGGAGGCCTGTCAAAAGAGTACACTTTCATAAAAAAAATTAGATCTTCCTCACCAGTTAAATGCAGCTAGTCCAAATTGATAGCAAGACATGGGTCATACAAAGGTCAACTTTATAAAACAAATTTTATGACATAAATTTCTCCCCATATCTGTCGACAACACCCAGATGTAGTATTTCCAGTAAAATTGTGATAGGGCCTGCGTATCGATGAGAAGACAACACATCTTCTTACATATATAATATCCTAAAAGACTGGCAGTTATGACATTAACATCAATTCCAGTAAAATTGTGATAGGGCCTGCGTATCGATGAGAAGACAACAAATCTTCTTACATACATAATATCCTAAAAGACTGGCAGTTATGACATTAACATCAAATTACACATTATAGTGTCAGTGTAGTATATATTAAAAATATATAGTACATACCATATAATCTACAGGAACAGAATGATGAGGGTGAAGTTTAAATAAAAATCTGAGTAAATGCATAAAAAAGTCTTGAGTTGTAATAACCAGGGCTGTACGCCAAGGCTTTGAATCCCAACTCCTTCAAAAATGCCTAAAGTATAATAGTAATAAAAGATGTAATGCAGTAAAATGATTCAATACAGATGACTTCATGGTAATATTCTTTGATATTGTGGACATATATTTAAATAAATGTGTCAATCCAAATTACAAATATTGGCCCTAAATAATAAAACCCGTATAAAATTAGAATGATGCATTTACCATATATTGTTATGGTATTATAAGTTTTTATTTTGAAACCAAAGTCTGAATCAATACATTTTTATAGACTCCACCCAAAATTGCTTTAGACTCACAGCCCTGGTAATATACGCACCAACTCTACCTGTTTAAATGGTAGAGTGATCCTGAACTAAATATGAAGCTCACATTTACTCTACACTTTACATATTAAATATATCATGAAAGTATCAGATATTGTTGCACGTCCATCACAGACTCTGCCTTAAAATATGAGGGAAGAATGAAGATTCCTGGCTAGCTCAATGGTTAGAGCATTGGCGTACTGTGACAAAGATCCTGGATTCAATTCCCGTGTCCAGGTGTCATTTTTCAATTTAAAAAATATTTTTGAAGGAGTCTGAGTCTTGACAGTAGAAGAATAAAGGAGTGAGAGACGAAGGCTTGGCGTACTCCCCCCCTCCAACCATGATTAGCAGTAAGATTGTTTCCTAGACTGTATTACAGAAATGTTTGAAACTTCAGTAAATGTAAACACTTGGGAAGCTTTCTGGTCACCATTCCCAGGGGTCTTATTACTATCCTATATATTATTTCTGTTGTCAACATCCCTTTTTCTCAACTAATACAAAGCCTACAGCGATTAATAAGATATCAGTGGATAGGACTTTTTACCGACTTCTTACATAGCATACTCCACATTGTTTGTTTAAAATTTAAGTTAAAAGAAAAATCTAACAATATTTTTTATCAATTCCCGAAAATAAACTCTATTTGCTATTTTGTGTATATACTTCGCTGAGAATTTAATTTCAACAACCCAACAAAAAACAAAATCATTTTTAGAGGGTGGGTGTGGGGGAAGGGTGAATGTGCAAAAGTTTTGCAAGGGTTTACTGGTTATTATTATTATTACTACTGTGCAGTGTAGTGTTTGTTGACGTACTTGGAATAGAAATGTCATCAATATTACCATCATATGACATAACATCTGAATTTTCTAAATTACCCTCATCTTCCTCACAACTAAAATTATTTTCACTTACACTTTCATCACTAATTTCACAAAAATAATTTGTTGTTTTTGTTTCATATAAAAACTTCCGCTTCTGCGACACCTTGTTCAAACAGATGATGGCTAAGATTTTATTTTTTCAGCACCATGTCTACTACCTGTTCAGATTTCACGCATATGTACTAATGACGCTAATGAGTTAAAAATGAGGAAGGGTGAGTTTATAGGAAGTGTACCCATATTTACATGGAGGGAGAGTGGAAACCCACTTGGAAAAACCACACTCTATACAACAATTCATAGATTTGAGACAAACTCCGTGTCATTGGATGTATATTCTATTGAGAGAGTGAAGCCTTAGACCATGCGGTCACCAAAGCAAGTGCATGAGTATTGAAATCTTTAAAATTCCAAGCGGAAAAAACCCACGGTAAAACACTTGATTATCCGTACTAGTCAGGACCTAGGCTAGACTGTAAAGTCGAAAATCCAGATAATTAATCTTCTAAACAAAAAAGAGGATTTCACACTAAAAACTTAAAGGAAAATATATATTAATACTAAAATTTTAAAGCATATAGCATATGTACCAGTTAATGAAAAGAGAATAATGGAAGCAATGGAAGGAGGAAGGATACAGGAAGATGGGGGCATTTTACTAAACTAGCCCAGCCACTGGCTGGAAACAGTGGTTGATGATGATGATTAGTTAGGAGTCTGCAAAGCTTCGAGAATATCGATATTGATTCAAATTTTATATTATTTGGTCCGTTAAATCGAGTTTAACCATAATCGGGGGAAAAAATGGATATAGTTTTAGGCCATTGCAAATCCTAAAATGTGCCCAAAATATGTTAATATATTTTTAATAACAAATCTTGTCAGGTCAAGTAAATCCTTCTTAATTATTACCGTATTGACCGTAAAATAAGCTGAACTTTTTTCCCAATTTAACAGTATTTATAAAACCTTTGTACACACCATAATACATAACAAATCTGTTAGCTTGAGTGAAGATATATGTATGAAATATTTTATAGTCATTACAACAGACTTTACATCATAGCTTTGACAAGATGAACAAATTGAAGAATTTACATTTAAACATAACTTATAGGAACTAGTGTCCAAAACTAATCCAATGTTATTTTATAATGTGAACTTTTATTTAACTTTATAATTTTAGCATATTTAATTAAGATATGATTTGATTCCATAATTATTCAAAATTCACAAACTAATATTTGCTTTGATTCAAACTAAAAAAAAACCACTTTGCAGATATTTATTATTATTATTATTATTTCTTACTACCCTTTCCAGTTATACGCACTTACGCTAATGTTGTAATGGTAGGGTGATTGTGAGATGAAATGGAGGATCTACAGTTTAACGTGGGATCCGAACCACGGTGGAGGCCTGGCATTCTACACATTTACAAGTTGCGATTAATACATGTCTTGTCAGAGGGGAAAGAAGTGTTTGGCAATCAGATGAACCTGTGGATTGAAGCCCGGACCCCCAGCACAGAAGTCAGAGACTTTACCCCTAGACCACAAGGTCACCTTATTGTGTACGTCTCTACAGCAAATCATAAAACAAATTACATATGTACATAATATGTATACCTAGTCCATTAGCCACTGGAGTGTATATAAGTGACAACTAGCAAAAATTACTAGATCTATTCTCATATATCCATTCACCAAAGAGTATGATTCGCAAGTCCATATATTGCCCCTTTTGGCAGTCGAACCTTCACAACAAACCATTTGTTTTTATGTTTTTAATTCAAACAGTTTTACAACTTCTGCTAGCTGTCGGTTACCCACCTCCTATGACAATATTTACTATACAACATAGACTAACATAAAACTGCTGTTGCTACACTAATCCAGATAATCGAGGTAAATGAAATGTGTAAAAAGCACCCAGCATCTGATTGGTGCTGTCATATAGATATGACAAGCTCAACTATGTGAATCATTTAACATAACAGCCAGAAACATGCCCCACATATGTAGCTCTTTGGCCAGTCCACTACTAACACATGTGCAACATGTTAGCACAAAAGGGGTTAAAAGTGTCCCTAAAATTACCAATTATAAAAAAGGTACAGAAATAAGAGCTTTGAAACAGTGTATGCAAGGCCGCTTACCTAACGTAAATCTCTGCCCTTATTGACCATAAAAACCCAAAATAGCTTAGAAGCATTTTCATTATGGCTGCATCTTGATTGAATGTCTTCCCCAAAGTACATTTCTTGGTTTTCCAATGACTAATTATGACATGGACTAATTAAAGCTCTGCTATTAAACTGTATCATTGTAATTAACTACATTCCTACAGATCAGTGAACACAACACAAGTGTTGGAAAGAACTTTACCTGACGATGCATGAACTAAACTGTTTCTTTCCATGCTTCAACGGATGAAACCAGCCAGGGCTTTTATGGTGGTGCCTGACATCCAGCAAAACTTAACATATCAAAACTATGTATCCATACACCAAACCATACGATCTACAAAAACATAGTTCAGCAGATATCACTTTAGCAAGTCAAAGCTTAGGTCTAGATCTATGCCCATACAAGAAAAATTTATTGCAGTTTTATTTAATTTTTGACCTTGATATGTTGATGTCAGGCCTAGTATTAATTTTTTCAACAATATTTAAAATTTTAGCATTTCATCCCATGTATGTATCTATTATTATTATTATTATTATTATTATTATTATTATTATTATTATTACTAAACAAATATTTTTAATTACTATTTATTAATAGTATTATTATTAGCATTATGTATCGGAAAACCTGAATCTTTAGTATTCCACAAAGAAGAAAAAACACTGTCATAAACATTCTTAACACTATTGATAATATTATTATGTAGACTCTACTGACAAATAAGAAGCTATCCTAATTTAAAAAAATCTATTTTAGATTCACCCCTCTTATTTAAACAGTTAATCAAGTCTTTTATAAAACTTGAGAAATAGACTCAATATTTTTAGTACACATCAGAGTTTTTTTTTAATAAAATTAGATTTATAAAAATATAAATAAGTGAATATAATACCATAAATGTATAATTCCACACACTATTCAACCTGTAGTTGCCACATCGGTTAAAACAAAAACCAGAATGGATTTATTAAACTAGTTTTTCATTAATTTAACTATGGAAAATAAAATTCTATAGTAATACTTAGGGAAGTATTGTTAAAAGTGTTTGATAATATTTTTTAGTAATAATAACAATAGTAATACTTAGCAAATAATAATTATTTTCAAATATGTTGAAAACAGTGACTTTTAGATAATGTTGGCATTTCTGCTAGCTTCAATGAGCTGTCAAGCACCCCACCAAAGAACTGGAGGATCAACTATACATATAAAATTGCAAGTAGCTTACCAACCTAAACATATTAAAAGTGCTAGACCTACAGTAAAACATGGTAGGAAGAACAGTTTATAAAATACAAACATATTATTTCACAGTCAACAATGGTAGTATTTTTCTATTATTTCATAACTATTGATGATATAATATATAAGAAGTTACAACTGCAGATCCCTTTATTTGACATTTGAATCTATGAACCTGGTTTTAGTAACTTTTGTAAATGTCAAAATATGGTTCTTCCTACCGCATTATTGCATAGGATTATGAACGCCGCCGTTTTGCTTTGTTCCTCTCAGTGAACATGAAGTTATAAACCGGTTCACTACCATCAAGAACTTGAATTTATAAACTTGTATCTAGATTACAGACAGTTTGAAATAAGTCGAGACAAGTTGTCGTCAAGTTTTCAATTTAGGTGCTCTTGTCATTTTTATATTAGCACCGCATCTTACTACTAGTTCATGTTATATATGCAACTGTACTAATTAAGCTAGTGAGTTAGGGATGAAGAAGGTTGAATTTAGAGGAAGTTTTCAACCATTTGCATAGAAGGAGTGTGGAAAACCATTATACAAAACCACCCTCGGTACATCTGACCGGGACTCAGAACTTGAACCTCCCCGTCATCGGCAGTTTAGTCTAACACAAAGAATTACGCTTTACACCGTGCGGCCACCGAGACAAGTGGCTTTGTTACTATTGTTTTCATAAATATGTATTAATGAACAAAACACTTACAATACACATACATTACCCTCCTTGGTGGCGTAGTTAGTTAATACGCTTGTTTCGTGGTGAGCTAGACTGCCGAGGACAGGGAGATCGAGGTTTGAATCTCGCTTGGCTGAACTGGGGTGGTTATTCCTAAACGGTTTTCCACTCAACCTCCACAAAAATGCGGGTTCACTTCCTCTATATTCAACCTTCCCAATTCCTAACCCATTAGCATAAATAGTACTTAAGCGCTAACCCGAACAGGTAATAAGACATGGTGCTAAGTATAATACACATACACTCATTAGGCCAACACTAAACATATACGGTCAGATTATTGTTAAAAAGCTATAAATTTTGGGTATTTTATTATTATTATTACAGGTTGTACTTTGCGTAGATTGTAATGAATATTGTTACAAAATCTCAAGAAAGAATAGATATTTAACAAACATTTAACAGGTCATTTTCAATATTTCTTTAAGTACAAATTGATTTTACACTAATAGCAAGTATGTAGTTGACAAGAAGATAAAAACTGATTATAAAAATGTTAAGGTTATAAATAAAGGCAGGCAACTATTAAAATGTGTGCTAAATAAACTAAATTTCTAAAAATCGATCTCTTATCTGTAGCTAAGCCCTTTTTAATTTTGTAGGATGACAAAGAGACCCCTCCCAAACACACTAAGTATTATCAATGAATTTTATTTTCCTCGATGTCTGAGACATTACAGTAGCTTAATGGATTCTTATTAAAGTCATAGCACTAACAAGACCAAATGTGTTTAAAAACTTTTTATTGCTTAAAGAATGTAATAAGAAATTTCTTGAAGTCTTTTGTTGGGGAACTTCCCCATGAGCCCCCGCAAATACCCCCTCCTCAATTTTCTTTTTCTTTGCACCAGTTTCCCTATTTTTTCAGGTTACATGCATACTTATAATGCTAGTTATAGGAAAGAAAATTTCATTTAAAGCAGTAGTTGGTAGATGATCAAATTTCCCCTATTTTTTGGGATATTTATTTTAACAAATTCTTACTAGTCACTTATTTATTTTACACAAAAATCAATGTAACGCTGGCAGGATGCCGGTAAAAGAAAGTGGCTGATATTGTGATGTTTGCACTGTTTTGTTTCATCAGTTCTTGAATATTAGGTTTAATATTTATCCGAGCACACCACAAATCACTTTACACTTCAAGTCAACACTGCTGTTTAGTTTTATGAGAGTAAGAGTTGAGAATTCAGTGGTGCGGCATGTGGCCGCAATGAGAACTTAGGGCAGCGTTTATAAAACTATGCTTCAAGAAGCCCTCTCAGGCTCCAATAGGCAATTTCAGTGTGTGTGTTTGTGTGTATATATATAAAATTATAGGGCTCCAGCTTGTTCTTTACCTTGTGCAAGGCCTCCTTTGGTCTAAAAAGTTTGGTACTCTTTGGCTTAAGGGTAAAGTAGAGAGGAAATTTGGGAGACAGGTCCAAGGCTTGCGAGCTTGAAAGTAAACATGTGCACGTATACTTTTGGCTGGTCACTGAATTTATTGAAAATGGTAGGTAGTGTTGACAATAGCGCAAGAAATAATTATCTTAATTACTTTGGTTGGAAAAGTGATTTAAATAAAAAATATCCTCGACGTGTATAGTAATTTTAACGTTGTTTCCAAACTGCCTTCCGCCCCCTGGATCTGCTCCATAGCCCCCCTAACCCACGCCACTCAGATCAAGAACCACTGCCTTAAAAACCATATGATCACTGAAGCAGGTCCCCCTTAATAAATTTATGGGTAGCCTACAGTTCTGGGCTTATAAGTAGGACCTACATCGACACAAAATTAAATAACTTAATTTAAAGTAGGTCTGATACAAGGTTGCCATTATTTTTTTACAAAATTTTCTATGTATCTAATTAATTACTCAATAATAATAATAGTAATAGTAATAATAAATCATATCATTGTTCAATTGATGTCTTGAAAAGGTACAATTTAGTTTTTAGTTAATATCATAGTTTTGCGCCACATCTTACAATCCATCCAAGCTATATGAATTTTATCATTTATACTTATAAAAATGAGATAAGAAAGGTAGAATTTAGAAGAAACTCTCCAGAATTTTCATGGTGACATAATCAGAATAGAATTATGGAAAATCCTCAATACACCTGACCAGAATTTAAGCCTCGCCCTACCTCCTAGTCACCAGCAAACCAAACTTGACAAATTTGATGTTTAGTGCATATATATGTACGCACAATTATGTGGATTGATATGCTGCACGATTAAAACTTTGTCATCGCAGGTTTTTACCCTCATTGGTAGAGTAAAATAGTTGTAATTTGTTAAACTTGTACAGTAAGGATAAAAATTGACCAGTCACCATGGCTGTTTAGATTCCAATAACTACCAAGTACATATCCATCAAAGACTTTGCCATGAACTTCCACCATCTATGATGACCAAGTATGAAACTATCTATGCCCCGATTTTGGTTGGAAGAACAGAAGAGAAAATTCAACCACATTTCTTTGCGGTCAACATTGATACATTTCACTTTATTATTTGTGTTATTTTATAGGTATTGATGGTATCTAATAAAAGTGATCGCGTCAGATAACATGACTTGATGTATGAATATATTAACAGTATTTTAGTAACTTTAGTAACTAACTTTAACTGTTCTTCCTACCAAAATCATACTATAAAAAATATTAGAAATATGTCATTAACTTAAAATTAATGTATTACACTAAGCCTTGTTAGCTCTCATTGTGTTTCTAAGTTACTGTACTGGTACCCAAGTGGATCCGACATTCATGAAGGTATGTTTGATGAAATATATTATATTTTTAAGAAATAAGTTGGTGATTCAAACTAAATATTCCTAAAAGATTTTGAATTGTGTTTGCAACTTGTTTTTTAAAAATATCATTAAAATGTGAATTTTTTTAACAAACGTTGAGTAGTTTTTGATTTTTAAAAGACAAAAGTAACTAAAAATGAGAAAAATGACATTTCATTAGCCCTATTTGTTTACCATGTGTATTTAAGCATCACACATCCTAGACAGGGCTGGTAGTGGTTTATGACACACTATAAGATGATAAATGTGAATATATCGAATAAAAAGGTGGATTGCCTACTAAGCAGCAGAGCAGTACAGCCGGTACGCCAAGCCATCGACTCCACTTTTCTACTGTCTCACTCCTGACTCCTTAGTAAATAACAAATGTGTATTAATTAATAACGACAAATTGACTTCGGAAAAATGCTCCAATACAGATAACTTCAAGGGGAGCTTCTTTGATATTGTGAATGAATATTTGAATAAATTGGTCAATCCAAATTATGAGTATGGGTCCTAAATTAAAAAAGTATAAAATTAAAATGATATTCGGACACTATATATTGTTATAATATTGTAACTCAAGTTTTTATTTCCAAACCGGAGCCGGTAAATTTTACCGACCTTAGCTCGGGCTCCATCCAAAAGTCTTCAGACTCAAAATCTACAGCGCTGCTAGCACATTGTTTGGAAAGTATATGCTGAGCACATTGTTTGGAAAGTATATGCTGAGCACATTGTTTGGAAAGTATATGCTAAGCACATTGTTTGGAAAGTATATGCTAAGCACATTGTTTGGAAAGTATATGCTAAGTACATTGTTTGGAAAGTATATGCTAAGCACATTGTTTGGAAAGTATATGCTAAGCACATTGTTTGGAAAGTATATGCTAAGCACATTGTTTGGAAAGTATATGCATGCTAAGCACATTGTTTGGAAAGTATATGCTGAGCACATTTGATGAATAATATCAATATTAGATCAAACAATGACCATAATCTTGATAATACTTCTTTAGTTCATATTTATGAATGTACAAAAAAAGTAAAGATTTCACTTTCTGCTATATTTAAACGTTACTCAGTCCAAGTACATAGACTAAAGTTGGTCAATGCCTGAATATATTCTGATTGGATGGCGCCATGCGAGTGCACTCGAATTGGGTGTAGCGTTCGAGTGAATGTGCGCACATCTTCTGAGTGTGGTTTTTCAGAGTACCGAACATACTCTGACCGGGCTTTAATGATGGCCCATGTGTTATGGCAGCTTGACCTGGCTAGAGACAGTGACATCTATTCAGAAAGTTTTAAGTCTAGGGTGATTTAAAAATGTATGCCACACCATAAATAAATAGTAGGATTTTGGTAGGCAGTGTAATCTGGAAAGCCCTTCCTACCAAAACCCTACTATACCTCAAGCATGACACCATAGTGATCATTTTTTCCAGTTTTCAGTTAGAAACATCAGAAGTGAAATGCTTGAAATGTTTTAATATAAAAAAGAGATATAGCCTACAAATATTCAAACAAAAATATTTTAAAATTAGAGAAAATATGTTTTTGTCACAGGTGCTGTTGGCAGCATTCCCCCTTCCCCAATAATATACTCTATTGCAGGCTCGGATGAATCCATTATTCTGTTTGGTCTGTGGACCTTTTGAAGGGCTTTTAGCACTTTAACCTCATTAAAAAAGGGACTTAGCGACCAAAATTTTCAAAAAAAGGAACTTTAAGGGACCAACATTTTTTGCGCGTCAAGAAATTAATTGGTAAAATCATATTATTTGTCATAGTTATTAAAAACCCTACCAATTATTTGCCAGTTAAGAGAACGTCTGAAATGCATGTTGAATACAATATTGATTAGATTATTAAATGGAATAAAATAATAAATGTTTTACTCTACAAGTTTTTTTATATTAGATATTATTATTATTTTGAATTGTTATGATGATGAATCTCACAAAAATGCAATAAGGTGTATATAAGGCTCACATCAAATTGTGTTTATTGTTTTGAGTAAAAAAAAAGTGTATGTGTATGGCTTACAATTAAGTCCTTATTTTCATAAGATTTCATCCCAAAAAGTATAATTTGTTGGATTTATGTTAATTTTCATTATTATTATGAAATAAATAAGTTGGCCCTATGGTATTAAACATTTCAGATAAATTACTGGATGGGAATGGGTTACATTTGTATTTTATTTCAATTAACTTTTGCTTGGTAACAAATAGGAATCTTCTTTACAAAATACTGGTATAAGATTAGATTACTATAAATATTATTTAGTATCCCTAACTTAATGAGAGTAACGATTATTAAAAATATGACAGATTTTAAATATTATACATTAGTAACAATAAAACTTTTGGCCATGTTTTAAATTCACTTATAAAGTGTAAATCAAAGAGGAGCCAGCCAATATTTGTATAAAAAATAATTTGGTTATAGAAAGCTATAAAGGAAGTAAACCAGTAGTGGTTACTAAATAAACTTTAAGTATTTCTTCATTCCAGACAAAAATTTTAGCCTAGCGTTGATTCTGTGTTCATTTATTATTGCTTTATCCCTTGTTAGCACTAGACTTGATGTTGAAAACCCTCTAAGTGATATTCAAATGTCCCCTCAGTGTACTTTATTGGGTGCAATAATTTAATTAAAATGGCACCAAAATTAATCACATTCAAACATGACTATGCTCAAACAGTTCACGTTCAGATTTTAGATGAATTATTGGAAGAAATGTAAACTAACAAATGCTAAGAACCTTACATCAACTTTTTTTTTGTAAGAGTTTATGGTCTTTTTCATCTGTCTATTGGTAATTTTTTATCAAGAAAAAGAGACTTAGTGACCATAATGTCAAAAAAGGGGACTTTTTAAGAACCAACTTTAAAATAAGGGACTTTTAGGGACCTAGGAACCACTCCTAAAGGCCTTGCTTTTGATGAACCAACATAAAATGTGGCCGATTCTTCTCCCTCTTATCACAAATTTGTAGAAACACCAATTTAGATTACGTATTTGACATTTGGATTAAAGCCGAACCAAAGTTGTAATTTTTTAGCAAAAAAAATCTGTAGCACAACTTCTTTTGGAGGGGAGTAATGTTGCCGATCTCATGTTGGTAGTGGTGTGTAAAAACGCGGGAAGGTATGTGAAAATACCTTTCCCGGCAAATTTGCTAGGCCCTTTCGCTCTCTCTCATATAAATTCTCGTGAGCTGATATAATCAGTTGATTCAGAGTGTGCACACTAGATACCTCAAATAAATAAAGATAAATAAATAAATTTGGCAATTGGTCATTACTTAGGAAAATCTATTTGGTTGGTGTATCAAATTATTACATAGCCTAGTCATGGCGTCTACTAAACTTGACCAATGAAATCCCCGACCTTTTCCCTGATTTCCCCTGATCATTTCCTAAAATTCCCGACTAAAAAAGTATGTCACATTCTTCTAACTCGCCGCCTGCCCCCTCCTCCCTAGGTTTTCTATTAATCTTTNTTTTCTATTAATCTTTTTTTTTAATAATAATAATAAGTTTTAAAATTTGAATTAAAATTGTTTACTAGGAATTAAAAATATATTACACAGCTACAAACAAAAAAATGACATAATTTACAGATTGTGTTTCATATTTTGAGTAAAATATCAATTTTCCGGATTTTTATTGTGATTTACCAAATTCCCGACTTATCCCCGTTTATTCCCGATAACTTCAAATTTCCGGCTAATTCGCGTTTTCCCTGATTTTCCCGGATGGTAGACACCCTGACATTTGACTTGGTTACCTCATGTTATCGAGTGTTTTCAACCAAGTGGTTCTGACCAAGGTGGAGTGTGAAAACGATTGAGGTATTTTTCTTAAACAAAAATGGTGGTTGGGGTGAATTAGATCTAACAGCTGGTAGGTGAATTTATATGACCCTATTACATGTACTGCAACTCGATGGAAAATGAGCTTTTTAATTGTATTCTTAGTCAGATTGGTGCTTATTTTGACTATTACAGATATTTACACAACATGCCAAGCTAAACCTATCTTTCCAAAAATAACCTTAGGAAAACATGAGGTACATATGTAATATGCCTAGACTAGCTTTCTCTTTTATCCTTGATTAAATGGTTTTTAAGTACCTAATTACTATCATGTATTTCTAGCTAGTAGGCCTAATTGCTATCCATTTTAATTTACAAAAACTTTGAATCCATAGACTACGAAGTTATAAGCTGCTTGTTTCAATCTAACACAAGAAGTGATGCTTATTTTATAAATTGACGCACCAACTCTCGGGTTATTGGTCGTAACCATACTCTTTAGTCTGGTCGAGGAAAGCGTTAACTTACCAATACGAGCTCTGGTTTAGTCTTGGTCATAAACAGTTCGTTACCAATACCAGGTCAACCATGAAAAAACACTAATCTGAACAGATCCGAATTCATCCACCAGAAATCAAATATCAAAATAAGCTATAAATATATATTTTAAGGCTAAACAATGTAAGCCTATAAATATATTACTAAGGTTCCTTTCTAACATTGATTAAAAACTAACCTTGATTAAGGCTGACTTGATCTACTTTTCCATTCACCAATAAATTATATGGGTGTAAGCCGCGGTGATAAAATAAATTACTATAATCTTGAATAATATTCACAAAATAAACAATATAACTCGTGTTGTATAAGGTGGTGTCATCATTAAAAGAGGTCATGAATCAAACAATGGGTTGGTCTAGTATGTTTACATTTTGACTTGGTTTTATTGAATTGTCTAAATGTTGTAAAATAAAATAATTTCAAATAAATAAAATTATAGGAGGCCTATCATTAGATCTGCCTTTCCCTGTGAGTAGGCCAACGATAATAATATGTTATTTCATTTTTTGTGATTTGGTAAATGAAACACAGTGTATAAATTTGTTAGGCTGTGTGATAAGGTTCTTACACATCATTGCTGGGCAATTTTTGTAAAGTTGTTAACTGAATAATGCATGTTAATTCCTAATATAGGAGTGCTAAAAATTAAAAATGGAATGGGACTACCTATATTTTTAATAATAATGGTTTGAACTTAAAAAAATGTAAGACATGAATTCCCAATTAAACATTATTGTAGATTACTTTTCAAAACACCAGATAAAAAACTAAAAAAAATTGTATATATGTGCAAGTGTAATTCCCGCATGTTGTTAATTCATATATAACAGTAGGGATAGGCCTACTGTTTATGATCTACTGAGAGGAAAGTTATAATTCAGGCCATAAATAACTGTAACCACTTGTTTTAAAATTTGTTTTAACAATTAAGTTTATTTACCATTAATAAGAAAATCACTTTGTGTTAAATGTTCAGTTTGAGCCCGAAATATAGGCCTACATATTCGGGTAGAAAATGTTTAAACTTTAAATGGTTCCTTTTCGGCATATTTTTTTACAATAAAAATCTTACCTTGCACTATTATTTATTCTTAAGACACAAAATAGTTTCACCCCTTGAAATATTTTGATTGGTTAGTTGTAATTAATTAAAATGTCCAAATACACCTGAGAACTTTGCACAGAAATAACTATTCTCTAAATGCGTTAATTCATCCAAAATTGCATTTTAATAGACTCTTTATAAACTTTGAAGGTTAGATTAAGCTTGGTTGATTAATTTTTTTGGAAGGTTAGGTTTCACTTGTTAGATTTTTTTATTATAAACATATAAAATAGTTTTTATTTAATTAGTATGATTAAATATAGGAATGATAGGTGTTTTAGTGTATTAAAGGTTTTTTTAAATTTTCAATTATATAGTCATATCAATTCATTGTTTTTATTTTGCGTGGAGACTTAGTGCCTAATTGGGTTTTTGTAAGTGTGTGTGAGAGCTAAATTAACATTAAATCGCAAAAAGAACTACAATCTATGTTTGATAAAGGGATAAAATAAAAATAACCTTTTAAATGTTTATAATTAAAAACATAATCAAACACGCTTAACCCAGCCTTCCAAAATAATTATTTAAACCTTCAAAGCCTATTAAAATAAAATTAAAATACTATTTTGAATGAATTAATACATTTTTGGGTACCCAATCAATAGTTTAAATAATGTGTAACATAACCTATAGTAAGCAAAACATTATATTTTCCCAAGCTTTTAGATATATTAGGCTGCTATTCCCAATTATTATAAACCTAGACTTGAATTAAATCTTGATGAGCGAAAAAAATTCAAAATTGAGAAAACAGTCCAATAGTAGAACTATTTTTGAACAAGTTTAACAATCCCTTTGACAATGCAATACACAAATTAAATTTAAATCATTAAAAAGTAAAAGTAAATAAATTCAAAACTAGCTTCAAGCCCCAAAGTCAAAACAACAATTTAATAAATGCAGTTTAAATTAATAGCATATTAAATTTGTTTATTTTCGCATTTTGCCTACAATACGGGTTATAAGTGTATATGAAAAACGAAACAAGTTAACTTACTTTTATTCCAGTCAAGTCCACAGAAAAGAGGTAGGCCTAGGCTATCCAGTTTGAAAAACTTCTCACGCTATTTATGAAACAAAACTGACTTGATAATCGCACTAAACATCACTCGGAAACCTGACAAAATGACAAAGACGTTAGGTGTATTTATGCTTGTCAATTCGTGTGATGATTTCAAATGAACATTCAAAACATTGACGATAGGTTTCGTAAATAGTAAACTACAGGCCCGCTTGTTTCTGTAGCCAGTACACTAACCCCGCCAACTGTGTATAAACCCATTGCCCACTCTTGAGCGTTTCTTGACCACATATTACATAGCTGACACAACGATCAATAAACACAAACTGCACACACTTTTTTTTGTAGCGAAGCTTCACATGCCCAAAACCCATGTTTTGTCAGAACTCTCTGAAAAGTCAACTGAAATCCCTCGTCGCCGGAAGTTCGTAGTGGCAAACATGACAAGTATGTAAAGTATTGGAGGAATCACGATCACATTGCTAGCATTCTAGAGTCAATTTCCATGAAAACACTTCGTATAATGTATGAAAATTATATCAAAATCAAAAAGTACTTACCAAAGGTAAAGTTGGACGCCTTCTCGGCGAGTTTTGCGGAAATTAGGACGGTATTTGGTCCGTAAATATGAAGAGTAAGTCTGATTTTGGTATGCCAAGAATGGCACAAAGAATCCAGACAACGCACAGATGCAATGCGCAACTAGTCTGCGCATATGGTGACGAAGCCTCACTAAGGAGAAACTGAAGTTTGATCTACCCGCTTGTTTCCCCACTCTCTCATTTCTAGTGTATACAGTGTTCGTCACAAGTTTGTTTATGTATCACTAGAATTAATAAAGTAAAAAACCTATAATCAGATTATCATTTAATAGCCCTAAAGAAGATCCGTACAAAATAGAAATGACAGCAGTGTAATTTTACGTAAACAATGAAAAGCACTTGTGACATAAAAATAAGTACCTCACAATGATTTAATAGATAACTCTCCCAACAATAAAAACGTTAACTTTTACACAAAATTAATTGTCCGGTTGAACATATACAAAATTATGCTCAGAAGTTAAACTAGTGATCG
This sequence comes from Timema californicum, assembly GCA_902141385.1. Lineage (NCBI taxonomy): Eukaryota > Metazoa > Arthropoda > Insecta > Phasmatodea > Timematidae > Timema > Timema californicum. Next base: position 3,571 of record CABFOW010007097.1, on the reverse strand, counting down.
TAAATATTGTAGAGGATGATTGCAATTTCATTCATTTCAAGAAACAATGTGCACGCGTGTGTCTAGTTTTCTTTTGTGCTTGCAGTTATGTGGAAAAATAATTATATGGTTCTTAGCGAACATTGTTAGAAATCTTTAAAATTGTCTGCATTGTCGCAGGGGGTATCGAGATTATTTTAAAAGGGGAATAAAATTCTGGTAACGTGTTCTTTTTTTTAATAGGGGGATGAAAAGTACAACTACACTTAGCTCAGCACAAAATGAGAAAAAATTTAAAAATACTGGTAGACTTATGGTAATATTATTTAAGCTGTAGACAAATAGAAAATTACATGAAATATTAGGTACCTAAAAAATATTGTTTTTGTATGCGAGGGCAAATTTACCTTATTAGAACAATTTATTATTCAAATGTTGCTTGGTAAAGTAAATATAAAGCAGGCCAAAGCCCAGTTAATAGTTTAAACTCGTACACTTCTTGCTAATATTTTCGACGCTTTTAAAACATGGCAAAGCCTAAACAATAAAAATGCTGCCTAATTAATGTTGTAAAGCTATAGCGGATTGTGTTCTATGGGAATTAATTCACATCTAGAGAACGTCCATTTTCAAATAACATCATTGATATTTCGGATCTCAAGATGGGGGGAGGCTGAAGACCCCTTGGCCTCACCTCTGGATAAGCCTGTGCATTTATAAATATTTTTTTTAATGTATTGAAGTTTTTAAGTATTAAACCGTAAAACTTTATAAACACAATATTCATATCGTTCATATAACAGTAAATATATTGTAAAAGGACCCAACAACTCTTGTTTTGGAACTATGAACTTTTTATCCTCTAAATACTATATTATTCATTTGCCAACATAATATTCAAATGTTCAAAATCATTTAAAGGTGAAAGGCAAGCCTTAAGGATCTCAAACTAGTTTGAAATTAATTTTTTAACATAATTTTTTCGTTGGAAAACCATTTTTACTTTCTAGATTAATACAAATTGTCGCTATAAAATAAACATTGTTACTATATAAACTCCTTATATATGTTTGTGGATCTGTCCAGAAGAGTGTTAGTACTTCCTGGTGAGCTAGAAAGATACCAGTGATGGGTATGACTGGGTTTGAATCCCGAATGAGTGTATGCCTGCTTAAAAACTTTTAGCTAAACTATTTTCTGCTCTTACTCCACGAAAATGCTGATACTTTGTCTTTAAATTATATCTTCATCATGACGCTATCCCATTAGCGGTTGTTTTTGTTGTTTTTTTTAGAGCCCAATTGGTCACCAAGAAAACAATGACAAATTATAAAGCTAAACATCTGAAGTTTGGGTCAATCTCCCGAAAACATATCAGATACAATCGGGCAGCTTAAAATCTACAAAACACAAAAACACATTTCAAGTTATTCAATAGATTTGGTTCATATGCGATTGATTACATCTAACAAACTTAGCCAAATTTCTTACACGTTTCTATCAATTTAAGGATCAAGTTAGAATGGGTAATGTTGTGTATAACATTTAAAATTATATTAACCCGGTCCCATTACTTCCGATGACCATTTAGCTATTGAGGAAGACGATTCTTCGTCTTCAACCTGACGTAGACAGCCTTAAAATCGAATACAATCATATTAATTGAAGTGTTGTTGATTTATAAGTAAAACCTCAAAATAAATCTCAATAAATACGCTGAAGTGGTTTTAATATAGGCCTATCAATGAAAATGTTAAAAGATGTATCCAACAATGTTTACTTGGTGTGTTAATAAAGTAAGTAAAAATTGTTTCCTAAAAATGCGAAGAAAAAAATTCTAGACAGAGTTCACATTCCTTCAACAACATTATCGTAGTTTGGGGTCCATGATATTGCTTGGGGGTTTCATTTATCTAAACTTTTGCCTTATTCTATCGTTTAGCGTTTCATATTCACAGGTATCGATTATGTTCAACTTTGGGCGTCTGTAAAACATAATATTATAAGTAAGTTAGGCAAATTTTACAAATTAAGTATCATGAAGAATTGTCAGCAAATTTATATAAATACAAAGTATCAAGTTTATCTCGTTAAGCTCGAACTATTATGTTTTATTGATTGACAAAGAGTTTGATATAATTTACCCTCTCAAACATACTTAAAATATTTGAACCGATGGGCAGGGTAGGTTGGGAGGGACAAAGGTGGACAAGGTAAGGAATGAAAGGGCGAGAGAGAGAGTGGAGGATGAACCCCTGCAGGATAGGATAGATTGAGGTGATAGACATGTGAGGAGGATAGAAGAGGAGGATGCTCAAAATGTAGGTGAGGCCAAGAGGAAGACCCATGAGCCGGTGGATAAATGGAGTGTGGAGGAGTGTGGAGAGGAGTGGAGGATGAAAGGTGGGGGGAGGACAGAAGTAAATGGAGAGGCTTATGTTCGAGACAGGCCCCACCAGTGGCAGGAAATTGCATGATGACGCCGTGGACCCCTAAAGGTAACAAGCTTACCTTCATGTATTCCACTATGGCGCAAGATTCAAGATAGGGTGATGCTGTAGTCCTGTACACCCTGAGATATTGCAAGCTTACCTTACTTCATTCCACTATTACGTAGTTTATCATATAGGGCCAGAATGAAACCAGTCATAGTAAGACTCGTACCAGTCACGTGGCCAATGTGAGGGGGACTTGGCTCACAGGCGTTAGCCCCCTCCATATGCTGCCAGCTTAAACCTAACAGTTACTTAAGGCTGTTCTTATTTCATTTTGAACATTTACTTGTGTTCTTTGTGTGTTTTAATTTGAATGAATAATATTTTTTTCATTTTTCTACGGCCTCTCGTCTTGAGAATATTCTATAGTCTAGCAATACCTTGGCATGGTTGCGATCTACTAACATAACTCCATTATGAACTTCCACTGGTTACCATTCATTATTTAATATACTTACTACCCATTTGTAGAGGAACGCTATTTTTAATGCATAAACTATAAACTATATGACAAGAAGAGTTTTTTCGCGTCTTCTCGAGTTTGTTCTCCGTGGATCTTGGTTCATTTTTAAACTCAACTGCAAATATATAGGCCTACTGTACAAGCATATTATAAAATGCATCAGAATTTAGTAAGAATTATAAAATCTAATAGACACCCGCTCAAGAATGACAAATTAACATTTCAACAGTGAATAAAACTCTTAATTTTATTATATTGCCAGAATACAATTTGAGTTAGAGAATGTATAAACTGTGAATAGACATAATTAACAGGGTAGGCCTATGCGAGAAGACCGCACCGAGATCCTCAAAAGACCACGTCCCATGTCTATTTGTACCTGGGACTACAGCCGAAACCGTTGATGGAGCTCGTCCAAACTTGATATCTAGATGGTAAATGATCACGCTTAAAGCCAAATAAGGATTTTTAGCTTAGAATTTAAATTATGGATAGTTAACTGATACCGGTAGCTAATTTTGGTAAATTATAAATTATTATTATTATTATTACTATTATTATTACTATTATTATTAGCACTGCGTCTTACTACCCGTTCGGGTTATACGCACTTACGCTAATGTGTAATGGTAGG
>CABFOW010007096.1:11372-26563 GCA_902141385.1 Timema californicum | reverse complement strand
GCGGGAACAACCCCGCGCACCTCCGCGGGCATCCAAAGTACATACCCATTCCACCAGCCACCCCTTTGCGCCCTGAAACATTAAGTTCTAGCCTACTCAGCCTTGCTGGTTGGAAATGGAGTGTCAACAAAACCAGTCACAAAAACAATAACACTGACATGCATATCATTGCTTTTTACATAACAAAATATATGCATAACAATATAGTAGACTTTTTTTTATAAATCATGTTGCTGTTAAAAACAGTAAAAAGAGTATTTTTTATTTTAAGATAAATACTCACATTATAACTAATATGTATGTTCTTTTATTGATGTCATTGTATTGGAACATGATCAAAGGTATATTGTTCTCAAATGAAAATATTTTGATATTTATGTTTTGGTTGAATTAAAAATTGCAAAATATACTGAATATCACACAAATAATGATTATAAATATGTTAAGGATTCGTTAACGCCTTAAGAATGGTCAAGTCTTATAGGAACAATATTGAACTTGTTGGTTGTAAACGTCTCAAATGTATTGACAGTAGAAGTGAGTACTATAAATCTGATACACTATTACGATTATTATTATTATCATAATCATCATCGTTGTTGTTGTTATTATTAGCACCTCAAAGCGCATGTGTGTTAGGACCGACTAGGAAAAAACTTGACCTTGCTTATACATTCAGTTTACCTTCAAAGGTAGCAGTTACAAAATAAATCACCCGACTGTTAAGAACCAGTTTAGACACTTTTTGACGTGTTTAGTTATTTTTAAACAAACTAATGCAAAGGGATGTCATACAATATTAAATAAATATCCACTTTTTAGGAATGCTTAGAATTTTTTTTTAAATTCATTGTTGCAAAATTGTTGTATTCAGCTTGAACGTATACAAATAACTTTAAATATAAAGAGGTTGATTTAGACCAAAACAAATTTGAAAGTATTTTAAGTATTAGATTTAAAAATTAATTAGAGCTGTCGAAATATTTCAGGATATCTCCACATCTGTATACACACACACACACACACACACACATATATATATATATAGTGTGTTCGGAAACTCATAGCCCAAACTGCACATATAGCTTGTTTGAACCAAAAGTAATACAACATCCCTGTACACTTACATCCGGAAAGCTATGCTAATACCATTAAATTGTGTCCAAAGTTTCGGTGCACAGCGCCGAGAGAGCAAATATATTCAAGCATGCGTGTACAAAAGTTTGCATAGGAGTTAGGCGCGCAGCAATACATACCTTGACCTCTTGGAGCACGACAGCAGAACACACCAGTCCATCTAGAAATGTGAACACGTTCTGAGGGTCATCATATAAGTGTATAGGGATTTTATATTACTTTTGGTTAAAAAAAAAAGCTACCTGTGCAGCTTGGGGAATTAGTTTCCGAATACCCCATATATATATATATATATACCTATGTAAGACACATTTTGGGAAAGATGTTGCATTTCATGTTATATTAACGTGCGTACGCAACATTCATAGAGAGGATAGGGGGGGGGATCCCCAATCATACACTAACTTTTAAATTAAACACATATTACCAATTTGAATACATTAATGTTCCATATGTTCATGAGTGTAGCCCTAAATTTGGTTAAATTTGCTGAAATATGTACAGTACATTATCCTATATGTAATTGTGGTTTAAGTGATAAAAATTGGAATGAAAGAGTTACTTAGAGTGATAAAGTTTCAAAATATTTGGCCTTCAAATAAATAGCGCCTACATAATATTACTTTGGCAAACGTAGCAACATAATGGGTTTTCTTACAACCCGTAGGAGGATGTTAATAATGGCCCAAAATGTATATTTTAACTTGTTCAAGACGTATGCGAACTCTAGGAGATTTTTAAATCAAGATAGCTGTACCCTACCTCTTTTAGGATGTCATATTCATAATTGAATTTTAAAAATGTCAATAATGGAGGCGATGCTCTCCATTTTAGTGATATTTAGAGTAATGTATATCTGCAGTTGTCTATTAATGCACGATCGCCTTTTTTGTAACAGGGGATAATCGAAAAAAGTGAGGTATAGTGAAATATTATCAACTTCAAACAACTTCCTTCTCAGTTATTGAAGCACTCTCCTCCACTTTAACCTCAAATACATTCGTCACACTCAAACCGAAGGCGAAGTATTGTTCTTAGTTGAGAATTAAGAAAGAAATGAGAAACCATATTGGCTGTCACAGAATCCCATCTGCGTGTACGCTACGAGCAGAGCTTGAAGACAATAATGAAACGATATGGAAAGATTTCCCCCACTTATAAAGATACACCAAATAAAATACAACTAAAGTTACTTTTTTTTACGAAGAAGACTGCCGTTTTGGTCAAGCCTTTAAAAGCTCAATTTGTACCGAATGATAAGCTGTCAGACATGTTGCCTATTTCATAAGTATAGAAGATTATAGATTTGGTATCTTTCATACCCTTGGATGAAACAGAACTCACTGACGTGGTAAAAATGTATTGATTACTCTCTATTCTAAGAATCATTAAGGTATCTGGACGTAATATTATTATTAAAACACGGATCTCCAAAACTTCTCTTGGAGTTGATGTACTTCCTCGTAGAGTTGTTTAGAACCATCCTACTCTGAATCGTTTTCCTGAACTCTGGTAGCATGTCAACGTCCTCTGTTTCCGCACTATAAGTAAGGATCCAGCACAACCAATGTATGACTAACCAAACAGCTTGCTGGTCTCGTTGAGTAAACTTTTGTACGACTGCTACTGACGAGACTGAAATATCATATTCAGAAGTGTGGGATCTAGATGGACAAGCAGTTTAACTTTGGGCCTGCCATGTGACGTCACATAAGATTTCTGTCTTTTTGATCAGGTCACGAGGAGCTTTAACATAAACAGGGCAACTGTTGAGGTAGTCCTAGACATGGTAAAATCCTCTGACCCTGTCTACAAACGCTTTTTGGACTTTCCACTCTACCAAGCTAAGCTATTTCAATTTTACTTATCCTACTCTACCGAATTCAACGTACCCAGGCTGGAGTGCTTCAATAATCAATATCGGGTCTTCACCTCCTATGTAAACGACATTCTAAAGGACCCTGACACGAGTTTAGTGCTATGCGAGGATGAAATGGCCATTTTAACACAGTATACTGCAGTACTGCTACCTTGACAGACACTTGCAGCTCTTTGAGGGGTATTTAAGTCCATGACATACTAGTGGAAAAGAGTATAGCGGTTTTCTTCACGAGTAAGATTATTTAATACCAGCCTGTTTTGTTCCAGCTGTACGGAGACAAAAATAGTTTGGGTTGACAACACTTAGTACCGTTTGTTTACGCTGGGCAATAAACAAACCTGTATACGTCACCTGACGTCACGTCTAAAGGAAAAGAGAGACTTAATTTTCTAGACCTTGTTTTAAACAAATTAATCACCCCTTTTTAAACAGACCCGAAAACCTATAAGTAACTACTCAGGCCAACTCTTGTATGTCCGTTTCCCATCTGGAGCTACCTGGTGGACTAGAAAATGAAGATTATGCAGGTATCTTAGAGTCGATGTTTGAAAATCATTGTTGATGCCTCATTGTACTTTTCCACTGAGATGCTATATTGAAATATTAAGTATAACGGGCAACTTAAGGAAGCTTGCGCATTCCTTTTAACTTTATAAAACTAAGTATCGAGCTCATCCGTTCCTCTCATACAAGGGCTTGGGAACTGTAGGATCAATCTGGAAGAGTCTCACCAAAGTCTCAAATTTCCCACTCGAATGAGCGATACATTAACCGCCAGTGGTTCATGGGATATTCGCACTCATTTCTCCGTGGAGTAGTGTGTTGTACTGTACATACCAGTAAAACCATAGTAGTTTACAACAGGTTGTTTGTGGATTATTTGATTTATATACTTAACTGTTCTTTTTTCAGGTACATTTCACGAACCGCAACAAGTTTTATTTCTAGTATAGGGTTACAATCCTTGGGTGAGCTAAAGTGTCAGCAAATTATATAAGTTTAATAGTTTCCTTAAAAGATTATTAAAACATGCCCATGAAACAAAAAAGGGGGTTCTGTGAATAGTATTTTAATCAATAGTTGCGTTGATTAAATTTTAGATTTATTTTTTTTAAATTAAAAAGGTTTGCTGTGTTTAATTATTAATCAATATTACAGTGCTAGTTTTTCAAATGAACTAAACATGTTGATTTAAAAACTATATGAAAAGTTAATGTATTTGAAAACAGGTAACATTTTTGCTATATGTGAATAACATATTTGTTAATATGAAGAGTATTATTTTTTTTTCAAAAAGCTCCCAATAAAAAAGATAGATATAGTTGATTAATGGATTAATTTTTGAAATATATTTTAGATATCAGTATTAATCATTATAAGTCACAAAATAATTTTAATACCACATAATTCAATATTGTAATATTGATAAATTAACTTATTGATTTTCCATGTTTAATTGGTTTTTACACAATAATTGTAAGAAATTGATAATTTTGATGATCACGAGGAAAACCCTGAGAGCTAGAAGTCTTGCCTTGCCTGATTATACTATGGCCATACCTTAAAAGCTACACCATAGTGGAACAAAACCAGGTAAATGTGAAACCTTTCACAGGAAGTGGAGGGTACTTTGTCATGATAAATGTAAATTATATTAATGAAATAACACTCATTGTATTATGATTCCAGAATATATATTATCATAAGAAATAATTTATCTAATACAATTATTGTTTAGTCAGTATTTGAATATTTTTTAGAGCATGTTGACGGAAGATAGTGCAGTGACCACAAATGGTACTAGTACCTGTACCAATAAGGAAAATCCACCAGTCCTTAACATGAGTCTGCAGTTCCTTATAAGTGAGGAAAGTGGAACGGGAAAGTTAGTAATATCAATTAAGGTAAGTTTTCTTATTACTGACTTAGAACAACCAAATGCGTCAAAGATATTTTTAATCTTCCACAGATCAAAATTGACTAAACTTTACGCATTGATACGAGATGAACACCGACACATATTAGTATTCAAACATATTAGTTAGGTTGGCTATTGTAATGTTCCTACGGGCTTTACAAAAGTATTAATAATGAGATTTTAAACAAAAAATAAAAATATTTAATTTCAATCAATTTACAAAATAAAAAATAACCTATTCATTTTAATAATATTGATATGTAATGTGAAATAAAAAGGAGCATGGAGCGCAACAGATATGTCATGACCAACATTTCCTGCTAAGATGAGTTTTATAAGGATAAGGATACGTTAATTGTTTTAATTAATAGGTTTATAAATCGATTGATATAGGCCTACATATAGCACTTTGACTGTGGGCCTAAAGATGATATTAAATATAAATTTTGTAAGATACGTTACACACAAATAATGGTACTTTCACTTCTGGAGAGACCTGACCCGTAAGGTTCGCTTCTACACACCCATTAGACTGAGATGAATGCTTATATAAGACGGCATCTCTTGACCGATGACGTAATCTTGCACACGCCGTGGACGTCTAAAGACTCCCTTAGAAGAAGGTTCGCCTTCTAGAACCTACTGGACGAGAGCCAGGTGTTCCACTGGATCTACGCATGCGCAATATTCCTATCCCTTTTCCTATCTCAGCCGTCCTTGTATATTCCCCTCTATCCTTCCCTGGGATCATGGGACGTAAAGTTTTGTACAGTTGTCTATTAGTCTCTATGCCTGTTTGTACGTTATCACTCCACATTATACAGGTTTAAATCGCAAATAATTGAACACAATAATATGCGGATATACTTAAAGACGTTACCTACTTGGTGATTTCGAAGCTATTTTGTGAAGCGGGTTGCATCTTAACTTGAAGCACACAAGCATGAAATCTGTAGCCTTGTCTAGCAGTTCTTACCCCCTCCGTGAAGATCCTTCCCCTCTTTCGCAGATTAGCCTGGCTACCTGTGTCAGGAGGGTACAAATTCCACTCGCCACTTGGGAAAACCGACGAGTCACCTTTTAAATGAAGTTTCAAATACAATCATTTCTCGTGCTGATGGCTAAGTGAACTAATGCACTAGACCAGTGGCTTACAACCTGGGAGTCACGACATATCACTTAAGTTGGCCCCCCCACCTCCTCAAAATTAAAATTTAAATACACCACCGTTTTGCACCTATTTCGCACCGTTTTGCACCCTAACCCCAGATACGATACAACTGTTAATATTTAGGGGGGGCCAAGTTAAGGGTAGCTCAGACAATTGCTTGTTGACTTAGCTTGCTGTAGAATTCTTGTGTTTAGGCAAGTGGCGTTGCTATCATAGCTTTCTAGATATCCACTAGGTTCGTTGATTCACTTTTGAGACATCTTAGTCGCATTCATATAAATAATATATAAATAAGTGGTTTATAAGAATCAAATCAAACACGCGGGCTTAACGTCAAGCTCGTTTGGTTTAACTGATGAGGACAGAATTCATATTTTAACTGAGGGCTCTGGTAATTTCTGCAGTAGAAATGGTATTATGGGCACTTTCTGGGACATAATATGTTTTATTTATTTTAAATGTCAAACAATTGAATAAACATTTTGTGAATATTACCAGAGAATTAATGGCACTTACCCACGACTCCAGAACAAGGTGGTTTTGGCGGGCCTCAATCCCTCCTATTTATATTTTGAGGGGGTTTGGACTATATTAATCCTTCCCAATATTTTTCACGCATATTCGAAAAGCACTCACGGAATTATTTTAAAATAGTGCTTTATTAACAAACTTAGATCATACCATGTTAATTGTTGGATATTAATATTATGTCAAGTAGTTTAATGCAACAACTAAAATAAAATACCTATTATAAAATCTGTCACTGCCAGTGTGGTAATTTTAAGTAATAAATAATATTTAAAAATCATGATGTATAATTATAAATTGAAAAGGGCCTCGTTTATTTTGAAAGGCTTTACAAAGCTTTACACTATAATCTGCAAACCATAGAGGTGAACTAATGAAAATGAAAGTGGACAAGAAAGGAAAAGATTAAGAGAACCGGATAACCCATATGTGGACAATTGTGTACTGAAGTGGTTCAAATAAGCGCGAGGCAAGAAAGTCCCAGTGGTCGGCCCTCTTCTTAGAGCAAAGGCTAAACATTTCGCATCTGAATTAGGAAAAACAGACTTCAACGCGAGTGCAGTGTGGCCAAATGGATTCAAACAACGAAACGGAATTTCCTTCATAGCTGTATGTGGTGAAAGTGGTGCTGTTGATGTGCGTTCAGCCGATAGTTGGAAGGAAGACTTGAAAAAAATGATCCAGGACATAGAACTGGAAATTGTTTTTAACGATGATGAAATGGGACTTTTTTACAAGTGTACTCCTGACAAAACTCTTGCATTTAAAGGTTAACGGTGCAGTAGGGAAAAGCTTAATAAAGATCGAACAACACTGCTAGTGGGAGCAAATACGGATGGTTCTGAAAATATGCCGTTGTTAATGATAGGAAAATCTACTTACCAAAGTTGTTTCAAAAATGTAAACTCAAAGCCAGTGGAATACAAGGAAAATAGAAAAGTATGGATGACAGGTGATCTGTTTGAAAAATGGCTTTTAAAAATCGACAAACAGTCTGGCAAACAAGATCGGACAATCCTTTTATTAATTGACAATTGCACTGCTCATATCATAGTTCCCCTTATGGAAAATGTGAAGGTTATTTACCCCCACCAAATGTGACATCGGTTATTCAACCTATGAACCAAGGAATAATTAAGAACCTAAAACATTTCTAAAGACGATTGTTGGTTGAAAAAAATTCTTGCTGGAGATTTGTCTACTCAGAAAATTTCGCTTGACGTTCTTCAAGCCTCAATAATGTGTAAGCAAGCATAAGACGAAGTGAAAGTTGAGACCATTAAGAACTGTTTTAAAAAAGCTGGCTTTATCAAGAAATATATTGATGGAGAAATTGTGACTGAAGCTCCGCCAGCTATTGACAACTGGGAGGAAGCTATTCCTGATCCTGTTATCTCCTAAGTGGACTTTGTCAGCGTGGATGAGGATGTGACCGTGTGTGTGTGTGTGTGTGTGTGTGTGTGTGGTGAAGTTACTGATGCAGACATCGTCACTGAAGTTCTCAACAATAACATCCAGACTGAGGATGGAGCATCTGGTAATGAAGAGGACACTTCTTCACTAGTTCCGGAAAGGCCTATCCCAAGTGCGGCAGAAGCCATGGACGATCCCATATCCAAGAGCTCAGGCTTTTTTTAAAAGTTGCAACGATGCAAGTGATTCAATTTTCCATTTAATAAAACAATTAGAATCATACACTATGACTGAGATACTTAAATCAGGAAAACAGATTAAAATCTCTGACTTTTTAAAGAAATTTAGAACAGATTATGTCCAAATACGTTAAATAAAGTTTATGAGCTTGGTTGAAAACTTAACTGTGTTTCTTTTCAATTCCTTTTAATTTTAAGAAACTTATTTAATTCGAATTTTTTCCTGGTCCCTTCATGTTCGAATCATCCAGGTTCCAATGTATTCCACATATTATTGGGTTCTGTGTTTATCATCAAATTAACATTATTTTCATTAAATATTATAGAAATGTAAGAAGTTTCATTTCATCATCTTATAAAAGGGATATATGTATATTTGTTTATTCACGTGAAGGAAAACGAAAGTGGCTTGTGTTGAGTGGTGTGAGTATTGGGTATTATGTTTGGTGTCTACTGTATAGCACCTCATGAATCGTATCCCACACAGTGTATTTCTGCAGTGTTCTAATCAAATGCTGTACCAAACCCTTATCACAGAATAAGTTTGCTTTTAAAAATATCACTATATAATTCCATTTTGTTGTATTGAAAACTCTCTACTTAAACACCATGTTTATTTTCTAGTATGGCATCACACCAATTTGTGAGAGTCTTGGATAGCCACTATTTGGGTGATGTCACTTTATGTGATCATAAACTAGTTATGTAACTTTTATGTTGGCTTGAAGTGTATGCATGTTTGTGAAACGTACATTTGTTAATCTAAATAAACTCAGGAAATATATTCTAAAATGAGCATAATAATAATATAACATTGGATCTGGGCATCAGACCAGTTTAAAACTTTCGTAAATCACCCAATCTAAAGTGCCTGCTCTCTCCACCGGGATTTTATGGCATGCATTAGCTTTATAATAAAACATATTTTAAATATAAATTTATTCTGTGTGAGTATGAACATACACTCATTGCCTTACCTTATGTTACACATTAAATAAAATATATGTTCACTTCCAAATGCAATAAGCTAGATACGATTGTTTGTATTGTGCAGAGCGTCTGTGGTCTACCTGAGAAGGAATATTCAGGGTATCTGGAGCCATACTTGGTGGTGCAAGTAATGAAATCAACTTGGCCATTGCATCGCAGGGCTGGTGCTCCACTCTTTTACTTGCGGACTCGAACTATTAGACATACCCACAACCCACAATTCCACCAGACCTTTGTTCTAGACGCTGCCAAGACACACATCAAGGTAAATAAGACATTAATTGATAAAATCAACTAGTGATCTAGTCGTAAATAAACTTGTGCTGGGGGTAGGGGTGAGCTGGTTGTGGAAAAGTGAAGATTTGTGGGTGGAGGCAAGAAGAATTTTTAGTGGTATCCCAGAGAATATTTGAGATATGACTATTCAAAGGTTATTTTCATTATAAAATATGAACATAAAACGCGAAATTACGCAAACAGTAATCGTAATATTAAGTTTTTTTTTATGAAGTTATGATGTGATGTTTAACTTTTATAGCTCCTAAATCTTGTCGTCCACTGGGGTGCGCCACGCCGCTGAGAAGAAATTCCCTTTGTCTGCTTCTTATAGAATCAAATGGTGCAATGTCCACTACAGTACGGCGCGTCACGCCACACGGAAACTACTTTTGGAATTTCCTTGCCAAACGTCTTAAATTTTCTAGAGCAGAGCTATTTCCTTTCGGCGCGCCGCTCCTGTGTGTAAGGTGTAGACAAAAGAGACTATGGGAGAAATACATTTTCGTGTCATTCCGACACCACTCAAATGCATTAATTTAGTGCCAGCAAACCTCGTACTCTAACACGTGTTTATTTGTGTTTTGAATTGTGAGCGTTTTGCGTTTTGTCTTCTATTTTCACTTAAGTAAAATGCTCATTTGGACTGAGGTAGAATTCAACAGAATCCCCATCGAACAGCACGCGTTCATTGTGGTTTTCCTTATAGATTTAATCGATTAAAACTAGAGCATGGAAAGGGTTAGAGAAAGGCAAATTTCAGCCATATGAAAATCATTACCATATGGCCACCATTTTTTCCATCACTTCCCAACACTCAAATGAAATCGATCCCGTTATAATCAAGCAAAAAATATAGGTTTTGAGTAATTCAAATGAAAGTTAACTACTTTCTGGAGGAAGGCGCATATAATGTTCCACACTGCTGCTCGGTGCTCCTTAGTAGGTGACAAGCTTAATACATCTCCTGCGACTCCACAAGGCGTACCCTTCAAGGCAATTTTAGTTGTTCGGGTGCGTATTTTAAGAAGTATCTAGAAGTCTGACATGATATTGCCTTAATTTCATTTGTGAAATGAAGACTAATACTTTAATGTTACTATTTCTAATACAAAAAGCAATAAAAGTTAAAGTAGAATAATACCAATCGTAATAAAATAAGACGAATTTTAATAGGGCTTGGACATATACGATTTCTACGTATTGTAACAAGAGTGATTGGCAAGTAAAAACAAACGCCCACCATACTATTCCCTATCCTATTTTAACTTTGCAAATATAATAAACTAATTTTAATTTTACAATATCTAAATAACTATTATTTTGATTTTTTTTTCCCCTTAGGATTGGTGCATGAAGATGACTGTATATGATCAAGACAGATTCGCTAACCATACGGAGCTTTGTGTACTAAATCTACCCTTAAAGGATATAAAACTTTTGAATTCAAACCCCAATCCTATAGAGTTGTCTTACAACCTTATGCAATCAGAAAAGGTATGTGTTCACAATATGATTGATTTGTTGCAGAAGCGTAACATTTTATCTTGGTTAGCAAGTTTTCTAATGTTTTGAATATATATTTTTTTAAATTTAGTAAGTACATAGTAAGGCATAAGGCATATTAGGGATTTTGTGTATTGAGTCCTACAATTATTATTTTCTTGCACCGCGTCCAACTACCAGTTCGGGTTATATTCATATTTAATCATTACGCTAGTGTTTTAGGGATGGGGAAGGTTGAAATTAGAGGAAGTGTGCCAACACTTACGTAGAGGGAGAATTGAAAACAATTTAGGGAAAACAAGCCTCAGTACACCCAACCGGAATTCTAATCCTGATTTTACTGTCATCGGCAGTTAAGTCTATTACGAGAGTGGCACATTAGACCATGCGCCCACCGAATCGGGATATATTAGAGTTACCTCTAAATTTGATGAATTATTAAACAGACAAAATATGTATTTTGAAACGTGTAAACATTGAAATTCAAAACTCTCTTATATAGGCTTAGGCATTAGTAGTGGTATTGAGTTTGTTTCGTACGAACTTCCGGTTTAACTTCTCTCAATTATTAATGCTAGAAACAATATGGCGGATCTTCATTATAGTGTTGTCCATTCGCTTGAGATATTAATGCGGACAGAATATGTTTAATGTTTTAATCTCATAAATATATATATTAAAAAGTCGAGTAAGCTTACTGTATATATATATATATATATATATATTCCATTTTGAATGTGTTTTCTATGTATTTGCAAGTTCATCCACGATTTTGTTTAAGAACATTTACTTTAATTAACTTTGTTTTGTTCATTTGAAACTGTAAGTCAAAAACATACCCAAATAGATTGACAAATAATATTTCATATCCAAGAACAGGCTAGCGAAATTGAAAGATGTACACTGGATATCATCGCTGAGGGAACTGAATGATTATTGTCAGGACCCACCTCCATGGCGTAGTTAGCTAACGCGCTAGTTTCGTGTTACACTATACTGCCGAGGACGAGGATATCAAGGTTCGAATCTTGCTCGGGTGAACTGGAGTGGTTTTCCTAAATGGTTTTTCACTCTCCCTCCACGCAAATGCGGATTAACTTCCTCTATATTCAACCTTCCCAATTTCTAACCCATTAGAATAATTAGTACTTAATTGTATAACCTGAAACGGTTAGTAAGACACGGTGCTAAGTATTATTATTATTTTTACTATTAGGAAACAGCATTGTCACTATTTTGTTTTTGTGTGGTCAATTTCTCCTTAAATATAATACAAGTTTTTCAACGCTTAATCATTATTATTATTATTAGCACCGCGTTTTACTACCCGTTCGGGTTATACGCACTTACGCTAATGTGTAATGGTAGGGTGANGCGTCTTACTACCCGTTCGGGTTATACGCACTTACGCTAATGTGTAATGGTAGGGTGATTGTGAGATGAAATGAAGGACCTACAGTTTAACGTGGAATCCGAACTACGGTGGAGACCTGGCATTCCTCACATTCACAAGATGTCTTGTCAGAGGTGAAGGAAGGGTTTGGTAATCAGATAAATTTGTGCCGGGACCGAGGATTGAACCTCGGCCGCCAGCACAGAAGTCTGATACCTTACCCCTAGACCACCAGGTCACCTAACGCTTAATCGATGTTGCGAGTATTTCCTTTAAACACGGTTACACCACCTTCAGACATAGCTGAGAGCGAGGAGATTTGGCAACAGTTAACTAAGAGAGAGCGAATATAAAGCTTTTCTCCATAATACCTGCAGTTCCCTCAGCAATAATATTGGATGTAGTAAAAAGCTTTGTAGCAAATAAGCAGTGTCACATGCATTAGTAGGCCTAAAGGAATTGAAGGATCAACTCGACAAATATATGGAAAAAACGAAGAAAGATTGAGAACAAGAAAAACGAAAGGATGAAGTTATTAAACTAAAACGTAAACTTGTACTTTCTAAATATGACCAAGATCAACACTTAAGACATTCTAACAAAGTATTTTAATTTCGCTAAAAACACTTCTTTGGTGTTGAGTGTTTGCTGAGCCTATGACTCTACTACAAGCAATTATTAAGTAATTATGCTCGAACAAATGTGCGTTAGTTAGAACATATTGTTGTTTAGACAAGAGATATGTGAGTCACGCATTAATTGTTAGGTAAAACTAATAAAAACAAAGCCAAGCGTTTTGACTCTATACTTTTATTGGTAATAAACATAGTGACTAAGTGTATGTGTCCTTTTAGTTAGTGTTCTCAGATACCTAAATATGCCTTAATGAATCGACTATTTTATATTCTAAAAAACCATTTGCTCTTGTTTTCAACTATTACCAGACGTAGCACTGGATACTGGCATTTTTCTTCATTGAGGGAGCATGACTTAAATATTTTACAACTATTAATTTTATTATTCTTAGTGTTAGATATTATATATTTATCGGGTAACTATTCTTATTCGTTTAGTTCATTTTCATGTTTATTAAAATCTAGGAATGTATGTTAGTGTGCACACGCTCAACTGGAATTTAAAGACCACAGGTAAAGTCGCTAAATATATTAATTATTATTTTAATTTATATTTTCAAATAATATTTTACAAGAATGAAATTGCCCAAATACAACATATTTTCGTCACATTGTTCCATTCCACCTGGTGAGCTTTACCAATCCCTCCCTTCGACGCCCTCTTCAACCCCTTCACCAGCAGCTATTTTTCATCATAAATAACTTTCTACTTATATTATTATTATTATTAGCACCGCGTCTTACTACCCGTTCGGGTTATACGCACTTACGCTAATGTGTAATGGTAGGGTGATTGTGATATGAAATGAAGGACCTACAGTTTAACGTGGAATCCGAACCACGGTGGAGGCCTGGCATTCCTCACATTCACAAGATGTCTTGTCAGAGGTGAAGGAAGGGTTTGGTAATCAGATAAATCTTTGCCGGGACCGAGGATAGAACCCCGGCCGCCAGCATAGAAGTCTGACACCTTACCCCAAGACCGCCAGGTCACCTGTTCTCCTTATAATATTTCTTTAATGTCACTCACTTACATTCTTAGTTATTGCTTAGCCTATTCTAGGAATACAAAACATGATCTCTGTATATTTGTGCTATCCCACTCTCAAAATACTGACACGTTCTAATTATTAGCTTAGTACACCTGAGTAGCTACTTTTTTTTTAGCACCGCATCTTACTAACTCTTCAGGTTATATTCATGTGTACTAATTATGCTAATGAGTTAAGGACTAGGAAGGTTAAATGTAGATGAAGTGTGTACCCGCATTTGCGGGGAGAGAGTAGGAAGCCAATTATAAAAACCCACCCTCAGTACACCCGACCGGGATTCGAACCACCATACCCCTGGCGACGACAACCAGTCTATTGCGAAAGTGACGCCTTAGACCATGCGGCCACCGAAGTCGGTTTGAGTAGCTATTGATTTGTCAGACATTATATAAGCATGAAACGATATGGAGCAAAAAATTATATTACATTAAAGTATTATCTGCCTCCCAATGTATTTACTCAGCATAACTTGAAAATATTGTTTAAATAAACAATATCAAGCTGATATTATCTGTAGTGTACAGACCACCTTGAGTATGATTGATAGTTTACTTCGGTTGAGACTCCTTCACCTGAGAACATAAATACAAATAAGACCATATAAATGTCATTGGTGATTTTTACCTGGACTTACTTTATAGAAATTAATTAATAATACTTACTTTTTCTTCTTATTGCATCCCACTTAGATGAGACACAACATTACCACCTCACAATTTTTTTTTGATTGTTTATATATTTATTTCAAATCTTTAACTAATGGATACCAAGTGAACCAATATAGTTTCCCAGAATTTCGCATCATGATATTATTTATCTGATTCAATGTATTTGACTAAAATCAAAACAAAAGGCTCTCAAATAACACGATATCAAATCTATTGATACATAAACTATTAATATTTAAGCTGAATCCATATTCAAGTGTCTGGTTGAAATTTAAATAAATATTAAGTTTTATTTTACAATATTATTCTTAACTTTTACTATATATATTTATATTCTTAACTTTTACTATATATATATATATATATATATATATATATATATA
>CABFOW010007096.1:0-11316 GCA_902141385.1 Timema californicum | reverse complement strand
ATATATATATATATATAGTAAAAGTTAAGAATAATATTGTAAAATATAACTTAATTTGTCTTTAATATATATATATTATATGTATATATGGATTAATATACATTAATCTCTCTCTATATATATATTATATATATGGATTAATATACATTAATCGTGTTAGTAGTAACAATATGGTATGGTTTCTTTCTCCCTTACAGAGAAAGAAATAATGGTTCCACAGAATTTTATTAATGCATTTGTGTTTTAAGATTTACTATAAACAAAATTATTTTATTTCTTCGCTATTTGGTTAAACATGTTGAATATTTCATTTTGTTTAGCACTGAATTCAGGATTTATGTAGCTCACAATTCTATATTTGTTATTATTTAGGAATTTGGTGAGCTCCTGATTGGAATTTGCTACCTTCCAACAGCCCAGAGACTTTCCTTCAGCATTATCAAAGCTATTAACTTGAAATTTCTAGAAATTACTGAAAGTATTGATAAGTTTTGTAAGTACATCGCACTTACTATGCTCACAATCTATTTTTCCAGCAACATAGGCTAGTAATTATTTATGGGGAGGTAAGTATTACAGTTCATTGTCTAGTTTAATCATTTAGTTTAACATGTATAAAGTATTATAAAGTATTTTATACAACATTGATCAAGATAATGATTATTTAAATTTTTCAATTTATCATTCGCACTAGTCCAAGATTAAATATATTTCGCGTTGATTTTTAAGCTTATTTTTATTCAAATATTTAAAAAATTCAAATTAATCTTGAAAACTTACTCTGGAAAAATACTGAGGAAGTATATTTGATAGAATTGGGAAAACTTTCATCTACATTTATGACAATGTGCGTTGCCTAACCCTCAAGTCTAATTTCAAGATTAATATGCTTTTATTTAAAATTTAGATGCAAGGTCACTCTATACATTATTTCCATAAATGAGGGGGCAGGGGAGAAAACATGATAGCCCTCTCAGATTTAGATGGTATGTATTCTATATTTAAACGTTTATAAAATTCTGAAATCTAGCAATAAAATTAAATAAAATATTTGTTGATATTATCTATCCTTTATGTATTGACTGATAATTTTAAAAAAACTTGTAGTTCAAGAGGTAATATACCAGAAATCACTGCTAGCACATGTTTTCATAAAATGAGGTTTATCATATCTTTGGCCCGACCCCCTCTAATATCAACTCACTGCAGTCTTAAGTTGAGGATATCAGAGCAACAATAGCCTTGTTAATAACTTCTTTTTCATTACCTAGATCCATACGTACGTGTTATCCAGTTGAATGGCACGTCTGCTCGTGCAGTGAAAAAGAAAAAAACAGCTTATAAACATGCAACTGAAAGTCCAAATTTTAATGAGACTCTAACCTTTGACTTAGCACCGAGTCAATTAGAGACAGCTACATTTCTGGTGACTGTATCCAACAAAAACATGGAAGAAGCACAAGATGGATGTAAGAAAATTAAAGATACGTGTCTTGGCAAGTTGGCATTGGGAAGACATGTTAGACGAATTGCAGTAAAGGAACATTGGATAGTCGTAGCGGAGAACCCTAGAAGAGTGATTTCTGTGTGGCATACCCTTAAATAAATCATGTTAAAGACAGCATATTCTTATTAATCTTCGAATTACTGTAGTAAAAGATTTTTAAGCAAAAGATAAATTATCTACGTTTTACCTAAAAAGTGTATTCTGTGTTATGTACTTATTATAAATAAAGTACTTACACTTGAAGACCAAACCGAAATAATATATTTTATGTTAAAATTAATTTGATATTACTTATTCTATTCAAGTATTTTACTAGCATTGGTCTACTCATTTACTGTAAATCAAAAATGTCTCGCCTTTTTGGTATGGTTGCTAAATTTTCAATTCAAAGGCGTTTTTTAAAATATAGTCTTCGTAAATTTATTGAATATAACTAAATATAGATCTTTATTAATTTAATAATAAGTTAATTTTTTAAACAATAGGTATTCAAAACATAATGTTAAATAAAAATAACTGTACATAATTTTATACTTAATCAATTTGGAAATCACCTATTGGATTAAAGCACTGAAGTTAAAGAGTTTGGAAAAGTAAACATTAGATTAAAATGTATTTAATGATTCGAATTTTTTTTAAGACAACAGAAGAGCTCATACTCCAATACATAATATATGTTTTACAGCTAATTACAGAACTAGTACACATACAGTTATCTGTTAATAATTCAGATTGATGTGTGTAATACTTGGGCTTACAATGATTTAAACAAAGAAACGTTAAAGTGAGTTACTGTAATAATATTCACCTCATAAATATGGACTTGGATCCTATCCTGCTTAGATACAAAAGCAGCCGACATAGAAGAATTATCTTCTTGCCAGGACCTCTAGATCTAAATTATGGTATACCTGCACATAGCTATAGATACCTCTTAAGTACTTCCAGTGGGAGGTAGAAAAGATAAGTTAAACTATACCCTGTTTGTGGTAGAAAGGGCATCTTAAAGGCCTTTTTCTCTGTTATAATTCTAATATATATATAGTAGGATTTTGGTAGGAGAACAGACCTTCCAGACGTTCCTTATTACCATAGACAGGGTATAGATTTACCCCAATCACGCACTTTATCCATGGAGATTCTTAACACCGTCTATCGATTATACGAACAGCCTTTATCTGAAATCTGATTTATTATTAAGTACAGTACAATAGGTATTTTGTATATTTACAGTGATATACTTATTTTGTCCATCCTCTTTTCCAGAAACTATAATTTTTGGCATTGTTAGCATTCATCTTTATTTTATAGCACAGCTATTCTAATGAGAAATCGAAATATTTTGTTCTAAAACCCCAATTATAGCTGTTCCCAATTAGTTCAAGTTAACAATAGCCTAGTGGCCAATGTATTTTAAAAACAACTTAATTCTAAATATTCCACATTATCCAGTGACAAATGCCCATCACTGTAGAATATTAGGCCTAAGTAGGCCTACACCAAGCAACATAATAATAATAGTAGTATGTACAGTATCTAGCTTTTTTTTTAGCACCACGTCTTACCACCCCTTCGGATTATACGTGTATATAATAATTACGCTTATGATCTTTTAGGGATGAGAAAGGTTATATTAATATAAAGTGTACCCGCATTTGCGTGGAGAGACAGTGGGAAATCATTATGGTAAAACCACTCTCAATACACCCGACCGAGATTCAAACCTCGATTTCCCCGTCATTGGCAGTATAGTATACTGCCAAGGTAGCACCTTAGACCATGCGGCCACAAAAGTTGGTATGTACCATGAAGGTAGGACTGCTACCTTTCAATGTAAACAAACTGTACATAATTAAAGGTAATAACAGAATAAGTCATTCAATTAAATTTAAGTGATTCGAATTCTCAACTCGTCTCTAAGAGGGCCTCCCAAAAATGTATGTATTGTTTGTAAGCCCGTTCACCACTGGATGCTCATATCTATTAATCGAGTTCCATTCTAAGGTTGGGTTTATACGCATGCATAGCACATAACTAGTAGTAAATAGAGCATAGCGTAGTGGAAAATTCATAAGAAAAATACAACGTTTTATAATGAAACGTAGTGAATAAAGACTTAACTCAATTGTCTTTTATTAATAGATATTGTAACTTGGGGCGCACGTGACCTGGGAGGGTCATAGGCCATTCACACGTGAGCGTGTGAACCACGAGTTCTTTTAGAGATATTGGGGTATGCTGCTGACCAAACCCGAATGAAAATGCCCACGGAATATTCAAGGTTTTGGTTATTAAAATTACCACATATATACACACACTGATTAACTATATATCTAAATTAATTATAACTAAACAAGTCACTAAGTAAAATAAAATGAGTCTTAATCAAGTCTTTAAATTAATAAACTAATAGATCACATAGAGATGTAAGTAAATTGAATAAACAAATTAACAACTATAAAACACCTAATAGCTACTCAACTATTTAAAAACCGTCACAAAAATGTTCATTAACACAGTAGTCCACCATAACAACAAATGTCACTTGTCCCACACACGAGACACGGCGGTGACCCGTTATACACAAACGCCGGACTCGCTGACCCACCCGCAGACGCGCCGACCTGCTCGCTGGTCACTCTGGCTCACACACTTGACACGCCGGTCCACACAAATCACAATGTACACACCGGTCCACACACTCGCACTGGGGACTCCCGGACTCATTAGTCGAGAACCAAGAACTGAGTACCTGGCTATCACCGAGCGTGTATATATGGGGGTGGTGCCAGCTAAGGGTCTGGAATCCTTCATTTCTAGATTTAAAAAGGCCAGAATAAAAAGGACCCAGACCCCTCCAGACGTGTCTCCGTCCTCCCCCCGCACCCCCGTCCTCTCTAATCCCCCAGTCAAGTGAGAAGGTCGCTGCCTACCTGCTAGACAAGGATGGAGACAGAGAGAACAAGGAGCGCAGCCAGGGTAAACAATGAGAGCGCGCCAGTCCCACTGTCAAACACCAATCTTGTTACAATACTTTTACCAGTTACCACATATAGACACAATACACCAACAACTAGTGAAAGATGGACCCGGATACGAGATGAACCAGAATGGTACAGGGTTAGATCAGTGGCGCGCAAAGCCAAAGCTATCGGGTTATTCCGCTACCCATGTTGTCATTTTTCACTTAATTTAATATCAATATTGGTGTTCTACCTGCATATCTTGCAGTAGTACCATCCAGATGATGGCTCCATACTCATGAATTTATCTTCTCAAAGAACATGCTAGCAAATGGACAAAAGTATAAAAAGCAATAGTTGAAATTTTAAAATTAATTTCAAATATCATCACTAAATAGCACTAGTAGCCTATGATTATGTGACTGAAGAGGGAGTGGACCCCAATATATTGCATGAATACTTTCTTCCGATGTCACCTGTTGGTGGGGAAGAGAAAGAAAGGTAAAAGAAAAAGATTAGTCATCTTCAGATAAACATATACTACGATAGGAAACCACTAGCGACCCTGGTGGAAAGATAATTGTTAACAATTTAAAAACCACCGTTTTAATTCACTAGGCTGGCAACTTCTTGGCAGCACATACATTCAATGCCTATATACAATAGCATGGACGCGCCTGGTTTACCATGAAAGTAACAATATTATTTTAATTGAATCTACCATGGTGTAGCCTAGAAATAGAGCCCAGATTTGTATGCACATTCAAATAGTAAAATATGTATGCAATTATGCACTAAAAGTGTAAAAGATATTTACCGTCATATGCAAAAACAAATTAACAAAAATCAAATATGCTATTTGTTTTGTTGAAAAATCTTGCCTTGTTCATAGTTGTCACAGTATATAAGACAAGTCTTACTGAGATTTTCTTCTGTGAAGCTCCTTCGTCTGTCACTGAAGACTGTTCTATACAATTAAAATGTCCTTTCGACTTTCGACATCGCATGATGTCATAGGTGCATGTGAAAAACACCACAATTCTTCTTCTGTTAATCCCTCTTGTATTTGAGTTTTTTCATCAGACAACCTCTTACTAATTTGACAGACTGTTTTGTACCCAGGATTTTTATTTAATACCTGACCAAACTGATAGAATGCAATTTTTGCAACACCGTGATTTTCTGAAGACAATGCTACTGGAATTTGATCCAGCAAAGAAGATGAAAACCTCAAGGAATTACTTCGAGCCTCCAACTGTATAATTTCAGGTACGATAATTTAGAGAAGCAGTTATGGATGTGCCGTATCTTTACCTTGATACCATCTTCATAACATACACACATGCACGCTAGTTTTGTTTTATTTTATACCCAATTGACTGCAAATATTTTATTAATTAAATAATAAGTAACTTGCTGATGACAGAAAGGGAACAAGTACGACAGTTACGATTAGCCTAAAATAAACGTTTTCACCTTAAAAATGTAAAATATGCATTCAAAATCATTTCCCCCCAGAATATGCATTTATATGCACTATCGAACACAGGCAAAATGGTAAGTATATTAATGTGTGGCATCGTATATAATTTCCGCATACGAGTAGCTTTAGATATGTAAGAAAGAACATGCATCTTGCATACAAATATGGGCTATACTTATAAAATAGCACCATAATGTGCCTGTTACCCTGCAGGGTAACTGAAGGATACGTCATTTAAACTCTTAAAGGTTTTCCGTATCCCTTGGATACGCACACATCAAATTAAGGGTAATGGACATAAAAAGGCTGCGAAACACACAGAACTCTTACACAAGAGGATGATCCAATTGTGTTTTACTTTTCCTGATTTGTTCCAGGACTCACAACCACAGCATTCAATAAAATGAACATTTCTGGTGAACGTTCCCCTTATAAATAATAATCTATAAATTACCAGCGTTTACGAGATAAAAATTGCATTAAACTAAAATGTATTTTTAAAATAATTTTATAATAAGTTCTTAAATATGATGACCATTCTTAAAAAAAAGCTAGGCCATAAAATAATCACCTCACTTGAGGATTATTTGCCGCTATGTGAGAAATGGAAATTTAATTTCATGAAAACAAAACATCGAAATGTCTGTTACAAAATATAAAGTGCCCAAATAATTTAGAAACATGCCGACTTAAAATAATAAAATCCAAATAAATATTTGATTTGACTAAATAATCCAGAACTCGAGACAAAAACCTTTTCTAGTCAAAGTGGAAAGAAAATCCACTCAAGTTGGTCCTCATTGTGAGAACAGCCTCCTTCCCTTTACACGCTATTCATCACGTTTTATTTCATAGACAACATCTTACTAAAGTAGGTAATAACTAATAAAGCTCAAACACGTATAACCCGAATGGGTAGTAAGATGCGGTGCTAAAAAAAAACCTCAAATCAGACGTCACATCGTGACACGGTTTTATGTATTC
This sequence comes from Timema californicum, assembly GCA_902141385.1. Classification (NCBI taxonomy): domain Eukaryota; kingdom Metazoa; phylum Arthropoda; class Insecta; order Phasmatodea; family Timematidae; genus Timema; species Timema californicum. Next base: position 4,379 of record CABFOW010007096.1, on the reverse strand, counting down.
TACTTTAGTAAACCTTGAAATTGATACCAATGTAAATTAACCCTGGAATTTATAGCAAAATACCTTTCCCGGAAAAATTGGTAGATCCTCGCTCGCTCATATAAATTCTCGTTTGCTGATATAATCAAGTGGTTCAGTAATTGCAAGTTAAATAGCTAAAATAAATTAATAATAAATAGCACTTAACTGAATATTATATGAATTTACCATAGGTATTTAGAAAAATTCAATCGAATTGAAGAACATTTTTATGAAAATGAAAAAATATATTAAACTGATCTCAATTTCGCTGTTGTCAAGTGAAGAATGCATAAAATCGCACTCCAATACTTTTTCTGGTTTTAGTGTAATCTTGTGTCAAATATCTCGGTTAATCGGTCGTGAGACTCAGGGGTGGCTTAAGGGCCGGGTGAACAGGGCGGCTGTCCTAGGCATCAGCTTGAGGGAGTGCCAAACAGAGCACCAACATAATCTAACATAGCTTTGGAATGATATGAAAATAAATCCCAAACTCCAAACCTAACGTAACCTGGGCGTAATAGTGGAGATGCTAAGCATAACACTTATTATATTTTGATACTAACATGAAATTTTACATAGGGGTATAGTTTTTTATTGTCAATAATATTTAATATAATGTCCTTCTTTAAAAGTTAATTTACATCCTCCATCTTAAAAAAATGGTACCCTAAAACGGTATTTTGCAATTATTTTTTAAACTAGTCATAATATTAAAATTAAAGAGGTGAACATTGTCTACAAAACATGTTATAATAGTTTTCTTTGTAATCCTAACAATTTTCGTAGTTAAACAGTTGTAAAACTGTATGATGGCAATTTATGGAGATCCACTTCAGATTATTTTCGTGTCACATCTTGGCTACGTTAGGTTTGGCGTTTCTCGGTTTGGCATGGGTGTGGGGAAAAGTTAATTTGGGGAAGAGGGAAGGTGTTACCATAAGTTTGTGTCATCATTTAAATCGACTTATCTTATTTTTAATCCTGTAGAGCATCACGCTGCCCTTAACCTTATCAGTAGGTAGGGGGGGCCACCAAAGATCCTGGCCATGGAGCCCCCTTCAGGATGTGGGGGCCATGTTTGAAGTAGTCCTCCTTCGGCGAATTTTTGGAAATTGCATGTCTCTAAAAGCTATTCTCAAAAGTGCCCACCAGATGTTTTTATAAATTAGATTCCCTAGAATCTATTTTAAGGGGTGCTCACTTAGAATGTTTTTGAAATTTGGAATACCCTAGAAGCTCTTTGGAATGGTCCTCGCCTGTTTTTTTTTCTATTATGCCCAGGCTACGTTAGGCTTAGAGTTATTAGTTTTGGGGACAATCGCCATATTATCCTATTATCCCCCGTTATATAAGGGGGTGCCAAAAAGCAATCCCACCCGAGTACAAAATTTAACTTGGACCACCTCTGGTGGCTCTTAAGAGAAAATGACGTGAGAATCAGTGCATTCCGATGTTCTAACTACAAGTACACGCACTCCACACCTTGGGTTCAGGCTTGCAGTGAATATACAAAACAATAGTTTTACCGAGTGTTCTCTATGGTTGTAGAAGAAGGTATTTTACTTTATATGACGAAAACCAATTTAGGGTGTTCAAAAACAAGGTACTTAAGAAGATATATAGTCCAAAAAAGAAACGAGGCTACTAGGGAGTGGAGGAGGTTATATAATGACGAGCTACCCTATACTCATTATAAGACATTGTTAGTACAATCAAGTCTCGTAGATTACGGTGATCAGGACATGCAGCGTGAATAGAAAATTCTAGAACCGTGTTCAGGGTACTGACTGGCAAACCCAATGGGAAGAGACCATTGGGAAGACATAGACGCAGATGGGAGGATAACATTAGAATTGACCTGAAAGAGATAGAGTGTGATGAGGGGGATTGGATAGAACTAGCTCACGTTAGGAATAGGGTGTAATGAGGTGGACTGGATGGAACTAGTTCAAGATAGGGATTGGTGGAGTTCTTTCTGGCAATGAACTACACACATTTAGGTTTATAAATCTCCCTCTAAAATTAAATTTTTGAAATTAACTTTGTCATCTGAGTTGTATGTTTTACTCGGTTTGTAGGCCTACCATTAATTTTGTGTAAACTTCTAACTACGTTTAGTTATCAAAATCATCTGAAACTGACACTTTAAACATAGTGTTGACTAAATATCTTATTTGGAAATAAAACTGTAATTGTTTAGCAATATTATAGCTCCACACCCATGTTCCTTCCATTTTTTTAGTAAAGCTGATTCCAACAACCATATATATACTGCATATATATATATATATATAAAATGCTATTTTACTATTACAAAATTTCGGTATTTTATTAATGCTGATGAGTAGTTGGCTATGTAACTAAAGGGCTATATTTATTATGCCGAATATTTAATAAAGATCATAGTGTAAAACATATGTTCATAATGCATACTTTTTATTTATAAGTCAATTTTTTACACAAGATTGAATTGTTTTTAACTAATAGGCCAATATGGCATATGTAATATAATCCTAGTTTTTTTTAATGTAGTGTGATTTTCTATCTACTTTCTTGGTGAATGCTAATGTTAATTCCTTAAAAGTTAGCCTTTTCTTATTACCTTAGATATTAATAAATTTATAATCAAGTATTTTTATTACTCACACAAAGTTTGGGTTTAATAAGTGAGATAAGTTAACAAAGTTAGGGAATAGTCCCTGTTATAATTTAAAATGTAATAATCAAGTTTGAAAGTAAATATAATTTAAATGTGTATTGAAAGTGGTTATTTCAGACGGCGTTTGTATCTAAACATATACGAAAATATTGGTACAATCGTAAACTGATTAAAATACACATCATAAACGATAAAGTTTATTTCACAGATAGAACTTTAGATAAATCTACCTGCATCGGTGGTCGAATGCTTCCAGGCAGTACTCTCACAATAGACTGGACTGTCATTTCATTGATTATGTATAGAATCTCTATCGGGTTTACTCAAGAGTGTTTAAAAAAAATAGTTTTCGAATCTCCTTCCGCACAAATGTGGGTACACTTCCCATGAATTACACCTTTCTCATCCCTAACACATTAACCTAACTAGTAGGCCTACATTAGCGGATAACCTGAATGGCTAGTAAGAAACCGTGTTAAAAATAAATGGTAAGGCGTACCGTACTGACTTTCTCTCGCTTTTATCTTAAAATAGACATTTACTAAAAACTTAAACGAATTGTGAAATGAAATAATTGGTTTTTACATTGTTGTAGAAACACTACACCAAAGATCATAAATGAAATAATATACACTGTTACTTACTCTATGGCACTAGGAACTAGAAACACTGTTACAGAGAAACATCTTTGTCCACCAAAGAGCATAAAAATCACATTCATTTTCAAAAATCTGAATTAAAAAGTATATATATTTACTTATAAATAAAAATTATTGATTTTATAAAAATATATTTAAAATAAAATATTATTTCTTTAATAGTACTACAATTTTACAATGATAAGATATTTCCTATCTCAAATAATTGCGGAGAAATTATCAAAATAGGAAAATTTCCCTTATGTAAAGTAACCTCAAAGTCATTTCCATGAGAGAATGAGAATTGCCATCTTGTTTATAATAATAAACAGTGTCTAGATATAAAATTAGATTAAAATTGTTATAGCAAATTTCGAGAAAATCTACTTTTTCTCTTTCTGCCCTTAAGTAAATTACCCTTTAATTTGAGGTTAATATCTAATGCCAAAAAACCCTCGGGGAGACCTTATGAAAACGCTAGATAGCAAGCTATAGCACAATATGTAAAAGAGTTTTGGCTTTAGCCCAAGGTACAAACAGAAAGATAGATGGAACCGTGAAAATCTTGTAATGAGTTACATGTTACAAGCACAAACAAATTGGGTAACACCTACCCTCTGTCCTATTGGACTCAAACTCTCGCAATTGTAAGCACTGTCCTCTTTTCTCCAACACACAGTTCCATTGACTAAATGGAGCCATATTTCTACAGCCGGCTTGCGAAGAAAGCCGCGCCCGAGAAAAAACAACTGAAGGCGGTTCAGCGCGCTTAGTTGCCACTTCCTCCATCTGGGCTATTCTCGAAGCTTTTTCTAGCTTTATGGGTGACCGGCAGAGTCCCCGCTCCATCCCTCCTTCTCCCCTTCCCCTCCTTTCTCACTCCTATCCTCCCCACTCTCTGTGGACATGGCTCTCCATTTGGTTGCTATATTTTTAGATGTTTTGCTAATATTGTCACTCATTGCACCGTTGACTTGGAAAAGGTGAGAGTGGCATATTAAATTAAGGGTTTATTAAAGTCAGTGGCGCAGGAACTAGGGGGTACGGGGGTAAATTTTACC
>CABFOW010007095.1:0-23382 GCA_902141385.1 Timema californicum | reverse complement strand
TAATCATTTTATAGATTAGGAAGGGTACATTTATAGGAAATGTACCCAAACTTGCATAGAGGGTTGTGAAAAGCCAGTTAGTCAAAACCACCCTCAGTAGACCCAACTGGGACTCTAACCCCGATCTTTTCGCCATCAGAAGGCCAGTATAACATGATAGTGGCTCCAGCTTATATCATTCAGCCACTGGAGTGGGTGTTAGCAAAGTAATTAAAACTATGTATTTTATTTAAACAATGTCAAGTTACTTTTCATAAATAGTATATAGTAAATATACTCTTTGTTTAAGGCCAATTTAATATATGACATCTCACACTATCGATATTTTATAAATGCATTAGTAGTGTTCATATATATATATATATATTTTTAAATAACAGTTGTCTCAATGCGAAGATAATTTAGGCAATCAACTTTGTATTCTCTTTACTTGTCCAGTTTTAAAATACACATTCCATGAGACACTGCAACTAGGCTGGAGATGGTTGAATTGGGAGGGAATAGCTATTACTTCTTATGGAGATATTTGTAAATCATTGTTATATTTACCAGAATGCAAGCATTAAGACTTTAAAAAAAATGGCTATTGTAAGTTACATTTGTAAATTGCGTGTTTGATTTAGTCATGTGCATTTATTGTTAAGAGTTTTATTAATATTTTGAGGTCATTATTTTGAAAATTTGAAGTTTTATTTAGGATTTTTAATAATTTAAAGGTAATTTTTTTGATCATTTTTAGTTAATCAAAATCCGGGTCTTGCCAATTACAATGATATTTTAGGTATGAAAAAGGTTGAATTTTGGAGTAAGTTTCCCCCCACTTGCATAGAGGGAGAGTGGAAAACCATTTAGGGAAACTTAGCCTCATGGCATCGAACTGGGATTCAAAGCTTGATCTCCCAGTAATTGGTAGTCAAATCTATAAAAAGGAAGGACTATTTATTTTAGAGCATTTGGCCAACGAAGTGAGTTATGCTAGTATATTATGTAATAGAATTTTCACGTTAAATACCTCAATCCAATAATGTAAAGCATCATGTGAGAATTGGAGTATGTTGTGGAATGTTCCGAGAGAGTATGGTGGGGATGCATGGTTAGTAAATGCAAATATGGCTGTGTATGATGGAAGTAAAGAGTTCGTTAGGGTGGCTGGAGCTTTGAGGGAACGATTTGACATTGAACAGAATGTTAGACAAGGTTGTGTTATGTCTCCATGGTTGTTTAATGTACTCATGAATAACGGTATGAGGGATGCTTGTGATGATGTGGTTGGTGTAAAAATAGAGAACGTGAATGGGAGAGTGCTGCTATATGCAGATGATGCCGTATTATTGGCTGAGAATGAAAGTGACCTGCAGAATGCAATTTGAGTGTGGTGACAGACAGAATGGATTTTCATATAAATGTATCCCTAACTAAGGTGATCGTTTTTGATAAAGTCGTACCTAAAAGTTATTTTAAGATTAGTATAAATGGAAAACTGTTAAAACAAGTGAAAAATTATGTGTATCTGGGCAGAATGCTTTGTAAAAATGGGAGAATCGATGGTGAAGTAGGCAGATAGGTGAATGCATTTCGGATAATATTTTGATGTATGTGTACACTGCAAATAGTGAAGTACAGGATGGCCCATGGAAAAGTAGCCTGCCTCCTATATCCAGTAGGCACCTCACTGTGAATTGGAGGAGGTCATTCCCCTTCCACCCATATTGTGACATGAAGAATGAGCAAGTTAACTGCTTGTCTAAGGCTTTATTGACTCATTATTAATATCACAATATGGCTGGAAGGGGATTGACCTCCTCCAATTCAGAGTGAGGCGCCTGCTGGATATAGGAGGCGGGCTACTTTTCCGTGGGCCAACCTGTAGTATCTAAAGAGGCAAAAATGGTGGTTTAAGTCTGTTGACGCTAACATTATTTTATGGATGAGAAGCGTGGGTTTGTCAGGAGAAACACAAGAGCAAGGAGAATGCGGTTGGAATGAGATATATAAGAAATGTATGCAGAAAAACTCGTATGGACAGAGTCAGTAATTAATGGGTACTGAAGGAGTGTGGTTTGAAAGGTAATCCAACAGGTTAATGTGAAAGAGGTATCTTACGTTGGTTTGGGCATTTTGATAGGATTAGTTTTAATCGGGTAACAAAGCAAATATATGAAGGTATAGTGTATGGATCAAAAGCCAGGGGTAGTCTATGTATAATGTAAGGAAGTGGTGCAGACGAATGTGTGGAAAGGTGCAACATTAGGCGTTTAAAGAATAAAAGAGCATGTGTGTATGAATCGGTGTATGGTTATTAATGAAGTAAAGAGAGAATTCATTGATAGGGAAGTGTGGAGAAATTTAGTGAATTTGGATTGAGCTTGGAGCTGTTTTTTTTTAAATATATGCACGATTATTTTTGCGTGGTCCGTAGGGGAACGTCGTGATTAAGTATGTAGGTATCATTAAGATAACTTATCTCTTAGTGCATCACAGCTAAATTAGGAATATATGTATGCCTAATCTGGGGGTCTAACTGTAACTATACACCTAAAATTGGTTAGGCTATGTTTTAAATAAGGCCTGTTCAACTTGTGGCCCACGGGCTGCATAAAGCCCACGACACATTAGAAAAGTTTAAAAAGTATGTATAACGTCAATCAGGAATTACTTAAACTGGGTCAGACTTAAATTGTATACAGTTTATTATATTTATTATTTGCTGTATTGTGCTGTACTGTACATCAATTATTATAGTACTTTTAATGTAATGAACTAGATAATATTTTATAGGTTCATTCATGTAACATTTGTCTCTTTAATATAGCCGAAAATTTAAATCCCATACAGTAAACAGCTTACTTAACTTAGTGCCTTAGTAAAAACGCAACGGATTTTCTGTTTAAGAGTATTAACTTAAAAAAACAAAACATTGTTGATACTGTACAGGCCTAATTTCCACATGTGTGGCCCGTGCACTGTATAGAGATATTAAATGAGGGCCTTAGCTACCTTTTAAGTTGGACAGCCCTGTTTTAAATTATAACTACTTAACGGACTTACCCAAAGTGGACGAAAGTCTATTTATTTTCTACTGTATCGTATAGAGAAAGTATTGTGTCTGTACTTGGGGATACAGCTAAAATAGTTTGATCCAACTCGTTCAAACTTGATATTGAGATGTTTTACCTCAACGACAGATCGTGAGCTTGATTTTAGCTCTGTAATTAAGGGTAATTTATTGAATGCGTGATTTTCGAAAAAAAAAAATATAGATTTTCTTACTGATATAGTTAAAAAATTAAGAGTGTTTGACTCTATATGATTAATAAATACTGAATGCAATGTTTTCGGATCGACATAGATTTAATAGTAACTTATAGTTGTTTTTTTTGTGAAAATTCAAAATAATTTGAAAATGGCTATATTCAAAGCGTTTTACAAGATAAATAGCACTGTTTTCAACAGAGAAAAAACATTATTTAAGGCTAATTTAATGATGATTAATATTTTAAAATTTGAAATTGTTTGAAAATATCTCAAAATAGTTATCTGGGGAGTATTTAACATAATAAATAGGAATGTAGTGTTTATGTGGGTTTTTTATTTTAAAAAAGTTTCTGTAGTAGCTTACTTTATTAATTTTGGAAATTTGGATATATTTTTTAATCTTAGAAATCTTGTTTAGTGTTTATTATTTATATCTGAAAAATGTTTCACATGGTAGATTATATTAAGGTGCGGCAAAAGGGAGTGCAAGTAATTTTACAGTTTTTATAGTATTACTTTTTTTTTGCCAAAATAAATCAAATATTTCTCCAATATCAACATAGAATTTAATTTTCTACAAATGTTAATATCAACATATCTTTAATATCTCTCAACGATGTTCTGGAATTCTGTCAAAACCTTTTAAATAAAGAGAAAATTTGTTGACAAAATTCCAGGCCAACCTTGACAGATATTCAAGATCTGTTGATATAAGCATGTGTAGAAAACTAAACTCTATGTTGATACTGGAGAAATATTTGATTTATTTTGGCCAATAAATGTCAATTCTATGAAAACTGTAAACACACTAGCGCTCCCTTCTGCCGCACCTTAGTATATTATGAACTATAAAAAGAGGGCTATTTACCTGCAACGTTGGGCAAACTGACAAACGTTTCAGTCTGGTTTTTTTGTTTTGTTGGTATTATAAAGATCTGAGTCCAAGCCACGACCGGGTGTAATGAAGTGTTTCCTCCTAAAGGGTTTCTCTATATTTTTCCACGCTCATGCTAACACAGCGCCATTATATGGATAGCAATAACAGGTAGCTAAGAGACACAATATAAAAACAAAGTTTAACATCATCGCAATTTGACAAGATGTTATTATGCTCGTTTTGTTTGTTTGTTCCAGGTAAAGTCCCGTTGGTTTGGAAACACGCTTCATTATCGAATATCTCTCTGGTATAGAGGTAAGCTTTCTCAGAAGTTATCCATACTTAGATCTCTCCTCAGTTTATGTGTTAAGCTACATCAAGACTTAGCTAAACCTGGCAGAAACTTTCCCACTTGACGGAGCCTAATAAATCGGTGATTACACAAAATAACGCCATCTTCATTGACGAGGGTTCATCTAATACACTCTACCCCAAAATGCGTGGGAGCCTTCCTTGGAAATCTGGTGGAGGTGGTTATTGATTCTAGTTGAGTCTCTACTTGCCTAGAATGATCAAAGAGTTCGATTATATATTTATAGGATCATGGTTCGATTCCAAAGGGCAGATAAATTAAATATTGTGTTTGTGAGTCTTCCTGGGAAACCGGGTTTCATTAAAATCGTCTGACAACCCTTTTAAACTTTATGTTGTAATTTCACTTAGTCATTTATTAGGTACTATTACACAAATTTAAAAGTACAAAAAAGTATAAAGGTAAGTGGATTAGGGGTACATTGCAACTGGAACCTTCTTTACTTATCCATCGCAACTAGTCAAATACCCCTATGGACATTTCATTGTGTATATTTAGGTTTGTGTATTTGTCTAGAATAAATAATTTTCAGACCCACAACAGAAAGTTTTCAGACAATTAGAATGAAGTCAATGATTTTTCAAAACCAACGCAGCAAACTGACTCTAAGATGTGAAATTTGTTTGGAAATTTAAGGACCACTGGTAGAACACCGTCTGATATAATATGGTAATAACTCTGTACCATGTTATCTCAAAAATTATTTCAAATCCTTCCTATTTTTTACTATCAATAGATAAAATTTTCTCTATCACTGTCTGTGGTGTTAATGGCAGGGGCAGATCCAGGATTTTCATAAGGGGGAGGGGAGCTGTGAGCGATCTCACAGGATCAGGTCGGGGGAGGTTCCCCTTAAGAAATGTTGACAAATAATACTTCAAAATTTGAAAGTAGGTCTTAAAGTAATTTTTCAATGTAACGATAGACTTGAGAATAGTCCTAGAATGTCAAAATTTGTGATCATTATTAAAATTTATTTAAAACAAATAATAAGAACATAAACAAATAGTGAATATTAAGAGCGAAATAAATTTAAACGTTATAACAATTATTATTATTATATATAATGGGATCTGGTTAGTGAGGTAGTATTACGTGACAATAAGACAAGTAGTGTTTTTAACATTGATTTAGAGCGTATAGCCCGAACGAATAATAAGACACGGTGCTAATAATAATAATATTGATTTAATTGGTTTAATTTCTTGAGGGGCACGCCCTCCTGGATACGCCCCTGGTTAATGGAACATAATACTCAGATTTTTTCTACTCATTTTAATTAGTACTACAAGATTTTGAAGTTATAAACTTTTTTTTTTTCAAAATCTTCTATATGGTATTATTATGAAATTTTGGGTATTTCATAAATGTGTGTAATTTGAATTAACTCATTAAAGGTTTTATTCTAAATAGTAATAAATAAGCTCTGTATTATATCAGACAGTTAAAGAACATTTCCTGACAGCTCCAATGTTATTAGACATGTCGATTTATACGTCGTTGGATGTTTACCAACTAACTTTTATTTATTGACAGATGGTGTAAATTTTGACAGCTGAAATCTAAATATTGAGAACTATTGTCAATGTTTTCTCCTTAAATTACATTACGCTTTACATTTCAATAGTATTTATGGACATAAACATTTTTTTTTATTCTTGTTTTTTAATTTTTACTGTGAGAGCATGTTGATTATCCTCGAAAAACTAACCGGACCTACTTTCCACAAACTATTGTTTCATATTTCTATTCATTCACCAACTCTTACTACCTATTCGGGTTATACGCATTATTTATTGACTACACTAATGTGTTAGAGTAAATAACGCTGAATTTAAAGGAAGTGTATCCGCATTTGAGTGGAGGGAGTGTGGAAAATGATTTAGGAAAAATCACGCTCAGTAAACCTAACCGGGATTCGAAATCCATTATCCAAGTCATCGGCAGACTAGTCTAATGGGAGAATGATGCCTTATATCATGCGACCACCTTGTTTCTGTTTTAAAGCTATGATCTGTTTATATACTCGACACAATCTGGAATATCTATAGATCAATCTATTATATATAAAACCCTTTTTTTTAAATATTAGTTTTTTCTTCTGACGCATTGGGTGACCATTAAATATATTGAAGAACACATTTGAACTTTCCATTCCCACCCTCTTGTATGTGTTCTCTCTAATGGACACCCCGAATTTCTACCCTCCCCTTTCCTCCATAAGGCTATAACATATCAGAGACCCCTTATGGAGCTAATGTAGCGGTTACTTAGGATGGTGGCAAGCCATGGGTTTTAGTGGGGTGAGAATATTATTTTTAGGGGCTAGACTTTTTTTTATATTATAATGGCCTATTGATTTGGAGGGTTAGGGGGAGGAAGGGTAGGGGATGAGGATATGAAACCGTAAAGCCGTTTTCTCATCCGTAAAGCCTGTGACGCGGGCGTCCATTGCATTTTTTTTGTATGCGTCTGTATGTTTCCTTCTTTTTATATAATACGGGCAGTTTTATTTAGTGGGTACTTTTGGGGGTGAATTTGGGGGCTGAACACGCAGTTATACGATCATTATTGCCACATAAAAGTGGGTTTCGTTGCAGAACCAATAGGTTTATTATATTTTTTAATAAAAGCACTATTGCTGGGGTTTTTTTAATCGTTATTAAGGAAGGTTGGTTGTATATTTTATCAATGATTTAAAGAGTATATTTCTGGTGAAAGTTAGAAATTATTAAGACAGTTCAAAAATGTATTAAATTTAAAGGGATAACACGCTATTAAGGCGGGCTATAAAATATTTAAAACTATTTTCTTCTGTTTAAATTTACCAAATGTATATATTATTATTACTATACTGTATGTGTATTAACCTAGATATTTAGTCAGCACTAGATACGATTTGTTGCAATTGACATCTACAAAGCAGCGTATTATTTTACTTTTGAATATATGGACATATATTTATTCAGTAACATTTATAACTATCAGATATCTTCCTAATATTATTTATTTATAAACCTTTCAATGTATTATGTATTGATCATTTTTGACAGATGTTATCATTGTTGACGGAAAAAGATATACATCTTGTATTTTGTCAGCTCTAGCTAACTAACTTATATTTTTTAAATACTCTAAAACTGGTGTGTCAAACAAGTTTGACCATAAGGGGCACTTAGAACATTGAAAATAATGAGGGGGCTGCATTTCAGAAAGTTCAATATTTTCATCATCTTAAGTGAAAAATCTCAAGTCCTTATTATGACATAAATAAAATAAGATTACTTAAACTGTTTCTACAAAAAAAAAAATGAAATTTTATATTTGCATTAAGTGTGTGATTGACTTTTGATCTCTCGTTGAAGTCACTTTCAAAATAGATTACAAATGCTTATTGGTAAACGTGATCGCACATTTAATTAGCGAAAACTCACCTGCATGCTGAAAAATATTGCACATATTTTGGGCCCAAATTTACCAATTTTTTTGATAGACCTTTGTTGAGTAATTAATAAAATTGTGTACACTGACCTCACGTTCTCACAGCAAATAATCACCAATTCCCAAATGCTACAATCTCAAATGTTGTATTTCTACAACGTTTATAGCTAGACCAATTGGGCCACATTGTTTGTTGCTTCATCAAAAGGTCCACGGGCCACGCAAATTCATGATTTGGGCGGTCCATGGGCTGCCAGTTTGATATTCCTTCTAAAAGTTTCTTTTTATGGCATTTTGCCTATAGGCAAATAACTGAGTGTAGCTTAATTAATAGTTTATTGTTCCGTTCTCATTATCAGATCAAAGGAGATAGTGTAAATGTATATTTTTATTGATAGTGCATGGTTATATCTATGCAAATGTTGTATTTCTGAATCAGATAGATGATTGAGATGAAGAATATACCATGTTTGTTATGATTAATCGCCCTATTTTGAGGTTTTTTTGTTGATTAGTACATATTTAGAGTTCATTCGCCATTGTAGTGGTGGTAACTGACAGTGAGCAGAAGATGTGAGAACGGTAGAAATAAAAACACGATACAAAAAAATAATTGGGATAATTTTTACTGCCAAAAGTGACAAGAAGTCAACTGGTTTTGTATTTTGGCGAATGGATACACGAGCGTAGATCTTGTAGCTTTTACTTGCTACCAACACTCCTTTGAAGAATGGACTATACTATATACTTTAGTTGATATTTTACCACTCTTATCTCTTTTTCGCTTTTCTGTTTGAAAAAAAAATAATTGCCGTGTGGCCCAGATCACCCAGCTTCAACGAGTCTTTTCTTAGTGCGTGACAGAAGCCAAGTCCAAGCTGTTGCGTGCCAATCTCATGATCGTTATTTGACTAATCTTTCTTCGTCCTCCTTGTGAGTTGATATTCGGAATAGCTTTATTCTTGTTCTTCTGATTGATGCTCTTGTACCAGAAAGACGTGACATGTGATCGCGTAATTGCTACTTTTTTTAGTTACTATACCTATATAGTTTATAATGTTATGTAATCACCTATATCTAGTTTTTCTAAATGAATTTATTTAAATTTTTCTTTATAGTAGTGAGTCTTATGGACAGAGGTGGATCCAGGATATTCGTGAGGGGTGATTGAATTTGAGAGTGATTTAGAAATGAATTTGAAAATTTGAAAAAATAAATTTAAAAAAGGTTGTTTGTATATTCATGTTTCCATCTTTTGTCTTTTGTAAACTATCCCTCTTATTGCTTTTCTCCATTTTTATCAGTTTTACACTTTTTAAACACTTCATTACCCTTTTACTCCTTTTAAAAACGAATTGATTGGACTTACTTTTTACACTTTTGCATCTTTGAAATAATTTTACCCTAAACTATTCCTCCCAGGCTAAACCTGGTACTTAATGTAAAAAGTGTAAGAAGGTATAAAGGGTAACAAGTAAATTTAATGAACATAATTTTATTTAAAGGGTAAAAAGAGTTGGTAAGAAATTAGTAAATAGGGTAGCAAGATTTAGGAGGGTTAAAAGGTGTAAGGGGGATAGTAAAGATAAAATAGGTAATAGTAAAATGTTAAATCGGGTAAAAGGGGTAAAAGGGGAAATCGGGGTAAAAAGGTTTAATAGGATTTAAAAAAATGCTAAAATGATTTTGATTGGATTTATTTTGCATCTTTTTGCCCTTTTCAACCTTTTTAACCACAAATAATACCCTTTTTGCCTTTTTCACTTTGATGCAATTTTTAACCCTTTTAATCAACTATTTGTACACTTTCTATACTTTCTACTTGCACATATTTAAAAAAATTATTACATCTAATTTCTACTCTATTTTTTTTCCACTTTTGACGCTTTATTAATCTTTCAATTATGTTTACTCTAAAATATTTCTCCCAGTCAAACCGGGTTCTTCAATACTAGTTAAGTAAAAATACAATACATTAATATACATATAATATATATTTTGGCCTCAAAAGCGAATCTTGTGAGGTCAAAACTCAACTCAATGCTATTTGAAGCTGTCATGACTTTCAACTCCAAAATAAATCCGTTCCAATAAACTTACCCAATTATAAAGTTATATCCTCCTCCAATCGGAAGTTGGACTACATGGACCATGATTTTATTCTCTCCCTCTCTATGTAACGGACAAGTTAATAATCATTTGTGACCTGAAGATCACGAGACACTTGCACATCAGGACGAAATAACTCGTCATTAAAAAGGGAAGCTCAACGAATTGGAATTGATGTTCCCATCAAGATTTCTCTCTTTTTCTCTCCTTTTGCCTTCTTGCAGTTTTTATTTCCTGGGAAATAGAACTTTTTCAGCATCATTCGGATGAGGAGACACTTTAATTTAAGGAGGAAAGAAAACTTACTAGTGAATCAATCGATTTGTGTTCCTTCTCTTTCTGGTTTTTTTTACTGCTCTTAAGCTTTCTCTCACTCTTTCTTTCTCTCTTTCTATCTCTGGAACAAAGAGCTTAGTAGCTAAGTTGGCAAGGAATCTGTTAGCTACTATCTTATATGAAATAACAGCCGTACCAGTGGGCCTGCGGACAACGCCGTCATTCTCGTCCAGTCATATTTTGATGGTTATGGTCAAACCGAGGAGTTAAATCCTAGCCGGGTACAGTATATTTTTCCCCTAAATGTTTTTTATTTATTTCCAAGCATGCAGGTACATCTCCTCTAAATTGTACCTTTATCATAAATAACTCTTTAGTATAAATATGAAAATGGCCTGGATTAACGCGGTAAATATGTTAATAATATGGAGGAACGTGGTAAATATGTTATAATACGGAAGAACGCGGTAAATATGTTAATAATACGAAGGAACACGGTAAATATGCTAATAATATAGAGGAACGTGGTAAATGTGAATAATTCGGAGGAACGTGGTAAATATGTGAATAACACGGAGGAACACGGTAAATATGTGAATAACATGGAGGAACACGGTAAATATGTTAATAACACGGAGTAACGTGGTAAATATGTGAATAATTTGGAATAACGTGGTAAATATGTTAATAATACGAAGGAACACGGTAAATATGTTAATAATATGGAAGAACGTGGTAAATATGTGAATAATACGGAAGAACGCAGTAAATATGTTAATAATACGAAGGAACATGGTAAATATGTTATTAATATGGAGGAACGTGGTATATATGTTAATAATTCGGAAGAACGCGGTAAATATGTGAATAATATGAAGGAACACGGTAAATATGTTAATAATACGAAGGAACACGGTAAATATGTTAATAATACGAAGGAACACGGTAAATATGTTAATAATACGAAGGAACATGGTAAATATGTTAATAATATGGAGGAACGTGGTAAATATGTTAATAATACGTAAGAACGCGGTAAATATGTGAATAATACAAAGGAACACGGTAAATATGTTAATAATACGGAGGAACGCGGTAAATATGTGAATAATTTGGAAGAACGCGGTAAATATGTGAATAATACGAAGGAACACGGTAAATATGTTAATAATACGAAGGAACACGGTAAATATGTTAATAATACGAAGGAACACGGTAAATATGTTAATAATACGAAGGAACACGGTAAATATGTTAATAATACGAAGGAACACGGTAAATATGTTAATAATACGAAGGAACATGGTAAATATGTTAATAATATGGAGGAACGTGGTAAATATGTTAATAATACGTAAGAACGCGGTAAATATGTGAATAATACAAAGGAACACGGTAAATATGTTAATAATACGGAGGAATGCGGTAAATATGTGAATAATTTGGAAGAACGCGGTAAATATGTGAATAATACGAAGGAGCACGGTAAATATGTTAATAATACGGAGGAACGTGGTAAATATGTGAATAATACGGAAGAACGTGGTAACGTGGTTCTATTTAATATATATATATATAGCCTTCCTCAAACAAATAAATCCATCTTTAACAATGTCAAAAAGGAAACTAAAATACGATAATCGAGGAATGTTTTGGTGTGTTGAGTTCTCAAAATTACCAATTTCGCACATTAAAAAAAGATAATTAAAAATATTTCCCAAAAACTCAATTTGAACTAAATCTTTTTGGCCAATTTAGAAACATTTTAGATTTTATAAAGTTGGTCATAATTAAACTATCCTTAAAACAATTGATTTTGAATAAATAGTGTTTATTATTTATTGTGTGTAATATTCTCCAAATAATTATTTTGAACAAAAACATTAAATTTATTTTAAAAAACTTCAAGTTAAAAAAAAGGTTGTCTACAAGTATAAAATGATTTTTTTAATAGATTCAAGTGACACACACCTCCACTAAGGGGGAGGGGTGTTATGATTGAAAGAATAAGTACAAGGCATACAATATTTTATTGAACATATAATAAGCTACATAATAGTGAAGTTACCCATTGATGGTTGTCGTGGTGTATTCTCTGAGTATAAAACATCATACAAAAACATTGCGCAAGTAGTAGAGAAAGCAAAATATAATGAACAATTAATTAGACTCATCATAAATATCCCTTCTAAACTGAATAGTGAATTCCTACAAAAAGGGGGGCTAGGCATCTATCTTAGATTCAAAGGTTTCAAACAGGCAGCTCCTGCACTGCAATCGGTTCACTTTAAACTTAATAAGCTTAATACACATATTAGATAAACTCGTAAGTGCATAGCTAGATTAAGTCTGTACACCATCCACTTAATTCTAATATAAGCTTAAATAGCTCTATTACTCCAATATATACCTTCCCGGGTACTATACGACTACCTTTATATTGTTTCTAGCCCATATGAGCTCGCCTATTAACTGCGAGAACGTCAAGACCATGGGTAGTGGCAGCTAACAAGATGCCATACATTAGGGATAAATAAACCCCAATTAGGACTGCACTGACAAGACAATTACTTCACGGATATGCCCCCTATCAAAACTGGATATAAATGTATACACTATAACGCTGCCGCAGTCATTCGAAGTATCTTAAGGAACCCATCTAAGTGGTTTTAAATACTGAAATTTTATAAGTGCCTTGAGATGCCTATCTTGAGCACTTCTGGCAAATAAGTAAAATTGTAAGTGTTCGAAAGCAAGGAGAACACGAGGCAATTGACTCGAGCAAAGGCCTAATTATTAGGCTATGAACACCTAATAGCTGGCCTTTGGTTTCTTGCTGTTGGCTTTCCCCTAGTAAAAAGGGAGACCGAGTGTATCAAGTTGCCAAAGGACATCCTTAAAGCTGCTAGGCTGAGCACACAAAATAATGAGCAACAACGAGTCGTTGGGCGACTATTACCTGATGCCTAACACAGATTAGTATGGTATCCTCAAGCTTGTAAACTGTGTTTACACCAAATACAGCTAGCTGTTCATCCTAGCAACACTACCCAGCTGTTGAAGCGACTCGTAAAACACAACAGGTCAACCTATACCAACAAGGAGTACACCACCATAACTAATAAGTTCTGTTTGGAGGGAACCAAATGACCTACAGTTAAGCTACAGGTATAATTAGACATTAAGATCACTTAAATACTAATAACTATCAAACCAGAGTATAAACATAGCCTTGTCGTTAAGCCATGGGTTACTACACAGTAGAGCTACGCCAACTTTTTGGCTTAGGTAAACAAATAACTGTCAGAAAGTGACTTGTAGATAGTAACTACCCTAAAATCCCTAATGGGATTATAAGGTATGTACACAAATTAATGGACCATCTCTCTAAGTTGAGTAGTCAAACCACGAAGCTCCCTGGTTGTTTATCATCCATGTGGTGGGGTGCTACCTGGCGCTGATCCTGGTCACGCCCTTGCGTCTTGTGTAGCTGGTTGTTAATGAAGAAAAACAAAGCTTTTAATATCTACTGCAGCGTAGTGAATACAGTTGTGCACCTAGTTTAGGTGATAGATCATAATATTAAATAGTCTTCCCGATTGACACCTGACTAGGAAAGGATGAGAAGAGGAATAGACCAATCACGCCACAGAGCAACAGGGCTCGGAGGGTTGGATGCCTGGAGTGGGTCTCGACGGATGCGCGGAGACCAGGGGATGAGAGAGAAAAACTTGGAACGATTTATTTCAATATGTTTCCAGGAGTTACTAATCAAGTAGAGTTAAATGTGGCCCATCAACAACGATCAAACAAAACAACGACCGCATCAGCCTGGCCGTGGTAAGTCAAGCCCCATCCGCTGTTCTTTCGGAGTCGATATTTTCTTTGTTGGAGGTTGAGATGTTTGAGTGCGTAGCCTGGCACACAAAGGCAAAACATTATTTTTATATTGTAAAAAAAACTTACGAGATATAAGCTACATTCTAAACAAAAACGTTAGAGCTTTTATCAAAATATTTAAAATTTTCAAAAATCCCTTATCAAATAAGTCCTCTTAATTTAGGAGCTACGATAATAATAATAAAAATGTCAAAGGTTTAGTCATATCACAATCTAAATATCAGGATTGAGCTAAATAATTCATCTAACTGTTTTGGATCTAGGCCAAGGGACAGATAGACAGAACTGGGGATGAACATAATAATGTAAATTCCATTTTTGTGTGGTTCGGAGGCACATAAAACATAAAGATTAATCATATTATAGAGGTAAAATATGTTCACAATTACAATATTCTCTCTTTATATGATAAAATGAAAATTCTATTTCAGGATATGTTGCTTCATGTAGGCAACACCACTCGCGAAGTTTTATTTTAGTTTTACTTCTCTGTTGTGCTATAATTTATCGGTCTACCTTCCTCGCCATTAAATAATGACGCAGGCTCCTGTCACTAATAGAGTTCTACGTATGCGAACACGGTGGTGTGCCTCGTGGTGCCCCCTTGGGACCGCTTGGTGACCATATCTCATTCATACCAACCCAGTCATGTCACACCTGAGATTTACCTCTCTCAGACCATTAATTCCCCCCGCACCTTCCGACTTGCACAACCTTCCATACAAAAGCTCTACATGTCCAACCTCGGAAAGATCTACGTCATGTATTCATAAATTACAGTCTGTATTGTTTTGCAGGTACAGTGAAAAAATAATTCTCTTCTGCGACACTTGCAAGAGATACCGGAAACACTTCGTGTGCTTTAATTTTAATATAAAACTCTTGTTTCAGGCAATAGCACATTAATTAAACTTAAAGTGGGAGTGTAGGGTACGTGGGAATAGGTTAGTGGGTTTTCAGTTTTTATAGCAAAACATTTTGTTGGTTAAATAAATAAAATATTAATCCTTTAGAAAAATAGAGTTTAATTTGATTCACATGGTAATAGCAACAGTTGGTGAATATTTGTCATGAGAAATGTGGCACTAGATGAATCATTTTTTAAATGAAGAGTAGATGTTGTCATTAAATTTTAGGACACATTTGACAGATGTTCAAAAACTGTGGTCACCATGTGAAGAAAATTATGCTCTATGTTTCTACTCGAGAAATATTTAATAATGTTTCGACCAAACCATTTTTTGACATAAAAACTACAAAAGTAACGCCTTAAAATCACTCTTCTTACACTCTCACCTTAAAGTCAGCCAGTGGGAAAACGGGCTAATATGTTTCATCTGGTTTGATTTTTCCAGTGGTTGAAAGTTAGAGGCTTGAGTTCTGACAGGGTGTACAGAGATTTTATTTTTCCTGAATAGTTTACTATTCACACCACGAAAATGTGGGTACATTTACTCCAGTCTCTATATTCCTCATACCTACCCAATTAGTGTAAATATGTGGATATTCTGGATGCGTAATAAGACGTTGAGCATGCAAAAATGTATGTATAAACCTAGTTTGTACTTAATTCAATCTCTTATCAAAAACATTTTGATGACATTAAAGATAAATTTAACCATAACCATAGAAGATAAGGGTATGTTTGTTCATTACGTGTTACTACCCACTCATGATATCTACATATTTATAATATTAGAGCAAGAATGGTGAAAGTATAATTATTTGTGTTTGGCATCTCTGAAGTTTGGAAAACCAGAACATATAGGCCTACAGTTGACGCATTAATCTGCGTGCCCCTCACTGTAGGGATATATTAGACCTTGAAATAGTAAGAATAATAATTAGAATATATTGTTGATAATGGTTGTACTAAACGTACTATAAAATTAGTAGTAAATAAATACTATGACACAGCCGTACTTACTTTCTGATCTAGTATATTATAGTTTGTGAAAGAATATCCAAAAATTATCCATTAGATCACTAACCTTAAGCTAAAGTTTTTTTAGAGAAAGAAAATGCATTATTATTTATCAAGTGAAATGCCCATTTAAAGACAATTTTTAATTCATTTTCGAGAAACTTCAAATTTTTAGTAATAAGTATTTGTTTAACTAGGCTACCCCTAAAAAAGTATCCCCTCATAAATAAATCCATATATTGTTATTCATCTCAAACCTTACCCAAATTACAATTTTTAACAAAGAATTCAGAGACATTTTTTAAACATTTTGAATTTTCAAAAGCAGTAATCCTTTAACTATTTTTAAATAATCTTTCCTTCTCTAAAACACAAGTATTTAGTAGTATTGGTTTGTAAAACACTCCTCGTATATTATTTTTTACAAATTAGTACTATAATTTTTTTTTAATCCAATGAGCTACCCTTAATTTGAGGAATGGTAATCAAAATAATACCTGAGTTAAGGCCACAGAACACCCTAATATCAAGTTTGAACCAAATCCATCAAACCATTTTGGTTAAAGCCCCAGGGAAAGATTGACTGACAGACAGACAGACAGACAGACAAACAGACATGGTGATGAGACATTTTGTTAAGACCTACTTTCTTATATTTGGTGACATATAAAACGCAAAGCGTCATCATAATCCCGAGGTAGACATTTTGACAACTTCAATCATTTCTCTACATGAGAAAGTAAATAGATATGGATCTCCAATAAAGCAAAACTTCACCATGAACCGATTAATTATTTTTAAATTAAGATTATCTCGATTCAGTTAAATGACCTCCCAATTTGACAATTTAAATTATGCTTGGTCTCTTGCCCACTAGGACAAAGGCTAAAGAGCGGAGGAAATGAAACATGGCTAACGTCTTAAATCCAAGAGTTAAACTTCTAAATATAAGAGCTGACAGGTATAAGTTGTGCCTTGTTTATTTATCGTTGATAATAACGTGTACTACAGAATCAAGTTAACTGACACGCGATAAACTACATAAAGGGGAAATAAATTAGAATTCCGAGAAAAAAGAAGCACGCTACAAATTGCAGTTTGATTGTTTGAGCCACGTAACCACGATTACTAGAGGGTGAGGGGAGCGCACTATTTTGGTCCCGAGTTTGATTTAATAGAAAGAAAAGAGTAAAATAGAAGTGTAGCGATATAATAAAGGAAATGATGCGGTTTTTTTTTTAAATACACTCAAACCTAATCACGCCGTTCCCTTATGGGTTAGGCAAGAAACTGTTCATATATGTCTGAAAAAAACTCCATACTCATTGAGCAAATAAAAATAGATAAAACTAGTGTGGATAATAAGAAGGAATGCAAATTAGTTGAAATTAAATTCAATAAATTTTTAATATCACAAGTATCCGTGTATTTTGAAACAAGAGCATCTCAAAACTCTAATGCGGGACTTGAGACCAGACCAGTCAACTTTCCCCACCCTTGCAGGTTGTTTTTGTTTTGTTTTAGTTGACAAATTCGCTTGAGTGAAAGTGATATATATTGCCATCGGAAATCGTTATCGTGACTTGGCTGCTCCATGATCGGTAGGAAATCCCTTTAATGCATCATTGACCAACACGTTTAACAGGCAAGGCTAGCCAAACTGTGGCTCTGAGACGAATAAACCAGGGTTATATTCCAGGTAGATCTTAACAATTTTAGGTTTTCTTTACACTTCTTCCGTTCCTTACTTCAAAAGGTAATGCCTGTGCATTACTTCAAAGGATAGCTCAGAATAAAGTTATTTAAACCCCACAAACACCCAAAAAAGGTTTCACAATGGTCTATCTTAAAAAGTTAACTTTTAGATAGTGCACTATAATTACACAATCTCCAAGTACAATACTATACTATTTCTGTGAGTGAATCTCTATCTTTCCATTAAAATCAACCAATACATATGTACCAGGCTCTCATGATATAAAAAAGGCACTTTGAATTAATGACTAGAGAACTGTGTGATATGTAAATTACATTTCATATCGGATTGGTACTGAATTATTAAAAATAAAAAATAACAAAAATAAACTGCATAAGGTTTCTATCTCTAGGTTCTATTTGTTCTCTTTTATTGTGACAAAAAGGGATTGATTACAAGTAGACAGACCATGGACCGCCATGCGCAAATATATTCACGATCATAATGGAACGAGATAAAAGACTTTTCAGATATCATGTTACCGACACTGATGAAACGTCATACATATTCAAAATATCACCCCAGAACTCCGGGATGATAAACAATGAACATTTTGTTCCCGTTTCGTGTTTTATTTTGGTATGTTTATGAAGTCAAAAGAGTACGAACATGCCATCGTTCTGATGTCATAATTGCCGGATTGAGATGCTTAAATTTAAATTTAATTTCATTTGAAAGGGTTTATTTAGCAGCGCGTCCAACTACATTCGGGTACTATGTACTAATTACATTCATGTGTTAGTGATTAGGAAGGTTGAATTGAAAGGAAGTGTACTCACATTGGCGTGGAAATAGAGTGGAAAACAGTTGAGGAAAAAACACACTCGGTATCCCTGACCGGGACTGAGCTAAAAGTTATTGGTTTTCAGAAGTCTAGTCTATTGCAAGAGTAGTGCCCTAGACCATGCAACCACTGAAGTGGGTTGAAAGATATTTAATTTTGAATAAATTTAATAAATAATTGTAAAGTTAGGATATGTTTCTAAACAAGTAAAATATATTTGGTAAATTTACTAAATTCAGTTGCTCACTTATGTTTTCAAAGTATTTACAGAATATTATTAGTTTCTATTTAGTTTTTGTTTGCGTCCCTAACGTATTAATACCCATCCTGAATATTCACATGGTTTCTCTTTTGTGTTATAGATGATAAATATATATATATATAATATTAAAGAAGAATAGCCTACTTGAATATGAGTGAAAAAAAACTCATCAGTAAATGAGGCTGGGATTCAAATTTCAACCTCCCCATTACCGGCAAACCAGACAACGTGAGGTCAACGCCCTAGGCTGCGCTTCCACGGGTGTATATAGTAGGATTCTGGGACAAAGGGAATTTTTTTATAAAATACATAGGCGACTATTATTTCTTTGTCAACATTAATGCAATTGTTATGTATGCTAATTTAGAGATATGTATTGATATTATTTATCAAATGAGACAGTTGAGAATAAAAAGACTTGACATACAGGGTGTTTTAGTGAAAGCGTGCAAGAATTAAACAGGACATAGGGGATTATCTACCGAACATTTTAAGATAGGGAACGTGTGTGGTCTGTGAAGCCAGCCAAGTGGGATATAGGCCTAAACATGTCTAACACTGTGACTGATGTCAGGTTTATTACATGTAATTGTGACATTTACTTACAGGTAGTACTGTACAGTATACCATATCAGTGACAAACCGGAAGAAACCTACAATTTCCGACCTCACAACATTTGCACAAAATGACGGCCACCAACCCCAATGCAGGCATGACATCGGTGTGCGAGATTCTGCCTCACCCGTTTAAATATACCATGTAAGCTGCGAACCACATCACAGGCAACGACAATCCTGGCGACCATTTATAAGTCTATGTCCAATGAGGTCTCATACACAAGTGTTTTGAGATATCCCCATTAAAAATAGCCTTCAGGCTTCCTCCCTCGTCCCCCCCTTGCCCCCCACTAAAATTTTTCGATAGAGCACTTCCTATGTCCTGTTTAATTTTTCCACGCCTTCCCTGAAACATTCTGTACAAATATACGAAAGTATTTTTAGTAAATTTGTAACCAGTTACAGTCCTTACTACCAAAGTCTGAGTGTATAAATACAATTACTAAACTACTTTGAGTAACAACAGGCTACTACATTACACATTGCCATATGGATGAAAGCCTGGGTAACATGCCTGGCAGAGCGAATTAGCGGGTCAGGGCAAAAGAGCAGAGTTCGTGTCCTTAATGGGATGTTATTATCTCTGGTATGACATTCAAAGTAATGTTTCGTGTCAACACCAGAGAATGCGTTTATCACATTATCCTGAAAGCAACATATGAATGGGAAATGTAAATCATGTTAATGTTTATAGTGACGCTCAATATCACCAATTTTAACATTTAGTTAAAACACATTTAAAAACAAATTTTGTTTACCTAAAAATTCAAAACGTGAAATGATTTATTTCGACAATGATCCCCGAAGATTTACTTCTTATTTTTTCTACTTTCTCGCTATCTTACAGGTAGAGAACGTATTGTGATCGTCTGAAAAATCGATCTCGAGATTTTGATGAATGTTGACGTTTCATGACCCCCCGAATCCAAAAAGGTTGTTTTCGAATTTCCGTTTGTCTGTACCTCCAACACGAGCCTAAACTGTTTTACCGATAGGGCTAAAACTTGGTATCCAGGGTTTTCATGGGGTTGCCCCGAGGGATTTTTGTATTTAGATATCTAACCCTAAAATTAAGAGTAGTTTACTGAAGGGCAAAAAATAGAAAAAGTCAACTTTCTCCAAATTAGCTTTAATGATTTTGATTAGATTTCTTTTCTAAGCCTAGATTAATATTATAAACAAAATGGCTACTCTCAATATTTCCGCAAAATGTATTTAGGGTTCCGGTCTGATGCGTAAATTCTCATTCTTTTAATAATATCTCCGTAACTCTTCGAGATTTTAAATTACTTATCATTGCAAATATGTATGGCTATTTATAATACAAATCTTTCATTTGAAACATATCTTTATACAACCAATAACTTTAAAGCTCTACGCAAATGTGTATATAGGCCTATATACTTTTCTAACACTAAAGATAAAGTATTGTGACCGTAAAAAAAAAGCTAACCTTAAATGTTGCTGCATTTCGACGTCTCATGACCCCCCGAATTCTAAAAAAGTTGTTTTTGAAATGCCGTCTGTCTGTGTGTTGGTTTAGCCCTAAAATTAAGAGTAGATTAACAATAAGCGAAAAGAGAAAAAAATCGATTTTCTCAAAATCGGCTCTGACAATTTTGATTAAAATTTGTATCTAGGTGTTGATTGAGATCACAAATAAAATAGCTATTTTAATTTGAAAATTACTTTTAGGGTAGATTACAGAAGCGGAAATGACCGTATCTCCACAACTATTTGAGATATTAAATAACTTATCATGCAAAATTGTAGAGCTATTAAAAATATAAAAATAAAAAACTTTTATTTGAAATACATTTTTATAAAACCAACAGTTTCTGAGATATTGGCAAATTATGAATACAGTTTTGTGAGATTTAGTTGTAAAGAGATACTATTTGAGTTTTAACGCAATAATAATCCAATGCCATAGATTAATTAAATATAAGTAAGTGTATCAAATAGTTTATGCTAGTTTTCCTTAAACCTCTTAGGAGAAATGCTTGTACAACAATGATCTATCTTCTTCATTTTACACTCAATAGTCAATATTTAAATTTTCATTTGTTCAAAATTTATAAATAAGGAATTTAAGAGCAATGAAGATGTGAAACACTCTAATAAAATGCCAAAAATTTTATTCAGAAGTTGAAATTTTAATACAAAGTGTTCACGCTTGTGGACCCAATATCGATTTTTTTTATTAGTCCAAACATACAAATTAGCACATTAGTTCTTTAAAAATAAAATTATAGATTTTAAAACCGGGAAAATTGTTTTAGTTAAGGATAGTGCAGTTTATTCTTGGGTTTGCTAGTGTATATTATTTCTTTTCGAGTAAATGTCTCCATTTTTAAACAATTGAGCGAGCATGTCCGTGCAGAGTTCCATACCATTTATTAATTGAAAGCTATACCCAGGATATACCCAAAAATTTCAAATTTTATAAATATAAAAAGGAAATCTCAATTTCGTAAAACGACAATCTATTTTCACAGTAATTTATTGAGCTATACCAAACTAATTTTCTTTCAATCTTCTTCCTTTTTTTAAAAATAAAAGTATTTTACTTCAAGAATTATCATAACATCAAAGTTTATAAATATTCAAAACCAAAGCCTCAATCTAAATATGATTTTTAGTTAGTCAGTAAATGTATGGTGACTATACATTCACAATCCACACCCATGGTATCTTGGTCTATGGAGTCAGGCCCACAACAGATTTGACTTCCTGTGATGGGGAGGTCAAAGTTTGAATCTTTGTCAAGTTATATGGAATGGTTTTGTCAATTTGTAATTTATCACTGTAGTTTGCCTATCCCATGTCCACCCTAATGTAGGTGCACTTTATTGGAGCTAGTTACCATTTTTATACCTATCTTTTGGATTTATTCTTTAAGGTGGGAGAGTAAAGGACGCGAGAAAAGGTAAGTATTTTTTTCAGTTATTGTATCAAAACGTTTTTTTGTCAATATAAATCCAATATTTCTCCAATCGAATCATATAGTATAATTTTCTTCACGTGATTATATAAAACAGTTTATTAATATTAGCACCGCGTCTTATTACCAGTTCAGAATATACACGCTTACGCTAATGTGTAGTGGTAGGGTGATTGATTGTGAGATGAAATGGAGTACCTACAGTTTAACGTGGAATCCGAACCACGGTGGAGGCCTGGCATTCCCCACACATTCAAAAGTTGTGATTAATGCACTTCTTGTCAGAGGTGAAGGAAGGGTGTGGTAATCAGATAAATCTGTGCCGGGATCGAGGATTGAACCCCGGATCCCCAGCGCAGAAGTCCGACACCTTACCCCTAGACCACCAGGTCAACCTATATCAACAGTGCTTGAGTAACTTTCAAGGGTGTCATAGAACTAAATGACAACATTTTCTCTTTATTTTAAAAGTTTATTATCTAATACCGGTGTGATCAAGACAAATACTCAAGATTTGATGATATCATCACGTGAAGAAAATTAACCTCTATGTTTCTACTATATCAATATTTGCTTTATTTTGTCCAAACACACAAAAATATTTTTTCTATAAAAACTGCAAAAACACTTACCTTTTTCTTGCGTCCCCTACACTTTCACCTTAATAACCATAATGGCGTATATATTATTTTACCATTGGAAAATAAAACTAAACATACATTACAATACAGTACAGTAAGATATAACCATATAATCAATACCTATTTACCCGCCTCGGTGGGCGCTAGTCGTGTTGAGCTCGACTGCTGAGGACGGGAAGATCGAGGTTCGAATCTCGGTCGGGTGAACTGGGGGTGGTTTTT
>CABFOW010007094.1:4149-26573 GCA_902141385.1 Timema californicum | reverse complement strand
CAATATACCCGACCTAGATTTGAACCTCGATCTACCCGTCATCGGCTGTCTAGTCTACTGCGAGAGTAGCACGTTGGATCACGCGGCCACCGGAGCGGGTGTCTGGTATATTATATTATGTCATTGACAACAGATAAGTAGGGATTTTATCTCCGGATATTTGGCATTGTATGACAGTCTAAGTCAAATAAATCTAATAAACGCCTATGTAAATGCGTGTATCTGCTGGTAGACCAAATGACGCTTACAACTAAGCGTCCAGGGTTCAAGTCGTTGACTGGGCTCTAATATGACATTTAGCTCTAAATATAAACACTTAAGAAAAAAATTAGAAAATTGAATGATAAAATTAAAAAAATATAGCATGTAACTAGCTACAATCATATGTTTTAAAATAAAAAACCTAACCAAGATATTTCGAGTACATTTATATTATTTAGTTAAGGATTATTTCCCCAATAACTTATCTAATTTGTATTTATAAGTTAACAATAAGGTAGGAACTTAAATGGTTTAAAGCCAAGTGCTTTCTATAGTAAAACTTTGTCAAGTACATTATACAATAATAATTTAAAACCTTTGTAAAATGTACCTATTCAACAAAATTATATAAAAAACACTTTTTTTAGCATCGCGTCTATCTTTATGCAGAACATAATTAATAATAATAATAACTTCAGTGATTAACAGAAGTCATGAGGTGTTAAAACAGAAAGACACGTCATTTATATTTTTATTATTTATAATTTTGAATAAACGTTAAAGTCATGGGCATTATTTTGTGATGATAAGAGGAGGCTCTCGATGTAAAAATGTATTGAAAGGACGTTGTAAGTAGTAAATGCATTTTGATATTAGGTCAACGACGTTGCCTATTTGGAAATTTCGAAGCTATTTTTCGAAGCGGGTTGCATCTTAACTTGACGCACCTAAGCAAACTAAGCACAATCACACTTAGACGCCAATACACGAAATAGAAAGAGAGGTAAGAACATGATAAGTTCACCCTGAGAGGGTTCATGCCTATGTGCTGATAACACTTTCCCTCTTCCTCTGACGAGTTTACACAGTGGCTTTGAAAACATGACTTACTTTTTAAAACTACCTTTTTCTTGTTTCCTATTCTAGATAGACGTATACTACCACGACCTTTTTTAATCTACTGTACATCCTGGCAGGAAGACTTCCTACAGGACATTTTCGTGACCTTGACTAATAGTCTAAGTTGTAGATGATTTATAAAAAAAAATACGTTTACAAAAAAACTACTTATATAAAAATAATAATTTTATGACACCATAAGACTATTTTTAGAACCATACAATAATTTATAGTTTTTGTTTCAATAAAATTGAATTGAATAAAATGTAAATACATTAACATGAACAAATCTTATCTTGACCGGCTTGTGACATAACAGGTAGGCAATGTCCTTGAGCAAGTATAATTAAAAAAGAGAGGTCCTTAGCAAAATTTAAAAAAAACACTAAATCCAAACTCGGGATTATAAAATAATTAACTAAATAGAATTTAGAAAGTTCAATATCATCTTGGATAACATTAAAAATTACAAAATTGTTTCATTTCCTGATTTAAAAAAATGGTTTAATTTTATAAAAAGTAAATAATTGAACGTAGACCAATACAACCCAAATATAATTTCGAAAAATGTTAAAAATAATTATGATATTACAAAATGAACCAATGTAAGATTATACCAAAATAGTAGTTTTTACCACTTTAAATGTATTAAATTAATTAAAAAGGTAACCAGACATTCAAATTATTTTTTGTATTTATCTTTCCATGTAATAGTTAAGTAAATACAGGCAAGTTTCAAAATAAAATATCACAAACATTAGGTTTACAGTCTAGATACATTATTATTTACAACTGGGTCACATTTAACTGGACAAGCAACGAAAGGTTTTAACCTGTTTCCCACAGTTTTTGTTGTATCACTGTTTAACTAGCCGTTCGGTTTATANATTATTTACAACTGGGTCACATTTAACTGGACAAGCAACGAAAGGTTTTAACCTGTTTCCCACAGTTTTTGTTGTATCACTGTTTAACTAGCCGTTCGGTTTATACGCATATACGGACTTCTATGCTGTGGTCCGGGGTTCAATCCTCGGTCCCGGCACAGATTTATCTGATTACCAAACCCTTCCTTCACCTCTGACAAGACATCTTGTTAATGTGGGGAATGCCAGGCCTCCACCGTGGTTCGGATTCCGCGTTAAACTGTAGGTCCTCCATTTCATCTCACAATCACCCTACCATTACACATTAGCGTAAGTGCGTATAACCCGAACGGGTAGTAAGACGCGGTGCTAATAATAATAATAATAATAATAATAATAATAATAATATACGCATATACACTAATTACACTAATGTGTTAAGTATGATGAAAGCTGAATTTAAAGGAAGTGTACCCACATGTTCATGGAGGGAGAGTGGAAGACCCTCAGTGCACCCGACTAAGATTCAAACCCCGATCTCCCAGTCATCGGCAGTGCTTTCTAGTTACTATAATTTATTTTTTCCTGTCGCATCTTACTAGGCCTCCTCGTCATGAATTAAACTTATTTTAATTACGCTAATGAGGTAAGGATAGGGAAGGTATTATTTAAATGTCCAAGCATTTGCGTGGAGGAAGATTGAGAAGCCATTTAAATAACAGTCCTAGCTACACCCTTTCAGGATTCAAGTCTCAACCTCCACATACCAAACAAAGAGGACTAGAGCTTGACGTTTAATGTGCGTGCCCACCGATGCGGGTAAAAAGGATTAGAAATTGTATTAAAGGGGGGGCAACATTTATTTCACTAAGGGAGATATTTAACTCCTACTAAGCCACGAGTACGCCACAGCAAAGCTAGCCCGGTCCTATAAATCCCGCCCACTAGTACGATCGATATATCGACAAGTAACCTCTCTGCTTTTTTTTAAGCACCCTGTAGGCAGGGCTAACATCGCCAAGTCAGGGAAGTGTGGAAAAGTTAACGAGTTTGTTGACTAGCGCAATTCTTCATCCCCACCTTGATAATTAAGTTAAGACTACCCCTCCTCAAAGAGACAATCGATACTAACTTACCGGATAGTTGAATGTTGGCCTAGAACATTTAGAGGTGTCCGAGAACTCTAAAATTAGATTTTGATTAGAGTTTTAGTAGATGCTCGAACTCTATTAAAAGATTTATATAGAACTCAAAAAATTTAAGTAGGTTACTTGGAATTTTCAATCTCTTTTTAGAAAATTCCTAGTTTGATTATTTTTATTCAATTTTATAATAAAATTTCATTGAAAATAAGAGTCCCTCAATAATTCCTTTTGTCTAATTAAAAAAAAATTAAATTATATTAAGTTTATTTGAAAATTCGAAAATTTCAAATAAAAAAATTGTATTTATTTAATAATTATGGAAATATTTCTTGTACCAATTCAAACTAAAAAAAGGTTAATGTTTCATTCCAAAATATATTCGAAGTGAAAAATTCCTACTCTTAAAACCCCTAGCATTTTTACTTTCTCATAATGATAAAGAAAGTATCGTAATCGCTAACATTTTCATTTGAGATTATGACGAATATTGACATTCTATATGCCCGTCAACATATAGAATTGGGTCTTGCAGCTGTTTTTGAACCTGTGGCTACAACCGAAATAATTTGATGGATTTTGTTCAAACTTTATATTTCGATACTACTGTATATGGTGATATATTAGGTGTTTTTCTAATGTTGATTATGAGACTCAAATTTAGGATAATTTACTGACGATTAATTTTTGGAAATTATAAATAATTTTAAAATGGGTATAACGATTTTGTTTAAGGTGAGATACACGAGACACATGTAGAGGGCACGAGAATATTTGGAAATTTTGAAGTTGTTATATATAAAAAAAATTGGCCAAAATAAATTAAATGTTACTCCAGTTTAAAAAAATGTTTGATTTTCTTCGCGTGGTGATATAAACAGTTGTTAAATATCTGTCGTGAGCATAGCGGATAGATGACAAACTTTTTAAACGAAGAGAAAAAAGGTCGTCATTATTATTATAGGACACTCTTGACAGATACTCAAGAAATGTTAATATCACGATGTGAAGGAAAATAAAGTTTATATTTCTAATGGAGCCATATTTTATTTATTTTGGTCAAAACAAGTTTTTAGGCAATATAAAAACTGCAAAAAAAGAACTCGCCTTATTTCACGTCCCCTACATCCCCACCATAAGACAATATATGGGGAGTTTTTGACATTCGACAAATAACTTAGTATGCTTGTTTTTAGTGGAGACCTTCGATGTTTTTTTAAATTTTATTTTTTTTCGAAAATGACTAACATTTTTGTTTAAAATGGACACCTTAGGAGTGTTTTAAATGATAAATAAGAATATGTGTTCGCTTTCATTAAAAGTTGTTTTTTTTCCTCAAAATTTATATTTAAAGATTAACAAAATAATGGCTGTTTTTCTGTGGAAATCTCATTAAGGTGTAGTTTAATGAAAAACCTATTTTTGAATTTTTGAACATTTTGTCCCAAACTATAATATAATATATGAGAACGTGAGTACGAACGAGTCGTACGCGTATATATTTTTTATTTCCAAGTTCAAAACATTCATCACTATCATTTTAGTTGAAGTGAAAACTTTCCTGTAGTTCCTTTGTGAGTTATCGAATCTTATCTAACAGCTCTAAGCGCTACAAGACCCTCGTGTTTGCTTACATACGCAGTCCGAGACCTAGGAACGTAGTTTCTAAGCTACATGTGATACATATTTTTTTATGAGAATGTGTGAGTGTTTTGCAAAGCTTCGTAGGGGAGTTTGGCAATCTTAGCCAAAAAACTCACGGTAAAAAAACTGCAAAAACACTGACATTAACTCGCGTTACCTAGACCAACGATTCTTAACCGGGGTGCCACGAAATTTATTTTGGGGGGCATCGGGAAAATAATTAAAAATATTATTTGCTCATTACTGAAGTCCATTATCTTAAATTTTACGTTTTGGAAGAAAGAATTCGATTATCATAATCATGTAAGTTCAGTAGACTCTCAATTTTCCGGGGTAATGGAGGGTAGGGGAAGCACATATAATAAACAGCACGGATAGTACAAAAAATCCCCATCTGTTTACTATCGCCATTCAAAATTTGATGCCCTTTATTTCTACTTATTTATGTGAAAAGGGACTTTCCACAATGGTAAATATTAAAAAAAAAGCAGCGAAATCTGACTCCTGCATGTGAATATCATTAAGTAATACATTCGAACCAAGAAAAGACAAATTAGTGAAAAGTGTTCAACAGCAGAGAGAGGTCCCATTAAATACTCTGAGGTGAGTTAATTACTGTTTTGTTATTGGTTTGTTATTATAACCAGTAAATAAAGCCACTATTTTAGAATCAATTTTAATGATTAATATGTTAGTAAAAACTAGGGGACCGCGAAAATATATTTTTTATATCTAGGGAGCCACGTGTAATAAAAGGAACCACTGCCCTAGACTTTCTCCGTTAATTATTCCATAGGCATTGTGTGGTTTAATGACAGTAAGGGCAGGTGTCATAGGGAATAAAATTGTGCTCCACTTACAGTGTGTGATCAAAATAATTTAATATTTAGATTTGGTATTATCTAGGTTTTTGTGGTACAAATGCCGGCCCTCACTGAAAATGTTACCCTCACAGTAACCTGGAGGAAAATTAAAAAGGAAACCTTCGATTGAAGATGTGAAAGAGCACATGATTCGAATATAAATATTTATTTTAAAAAGTCATTAATGGAATTTATCGCGCATTTATTTGATTAATGAAAATATGGAGTATCTATAGCAGGGCCGTTTTAAGAACATGTGAGGCCCAGGACAAAAATTAAAGAGTTGAGCGTCCCCCACCCCCACCCCTTTTGCATGGCAGTTTTTGCAGACCGACAGCGGCAACACAATGGCGGTGTATTCTACTGAACTGCATCACATTACTCGAATGACGTAAATATTAAATTACATAAAGTTAGTGTTTTCAGGAATCTGGACTGGAATTCTATCACTAAGCGAATACTTATTGCTGCTAGTTATTTGTACACCGTTTGATGCGAAATTTAGAATAGTAACTGTAATTTAATTTAATAATTTTGGGGGGAAATGTGGCCCCCTGGAATGTGAGGTTCGGGGCAATCGCCCCCGCTCCCGCCCCTCAGATGCGGCCCTGATCTATAGTGCTCAGTTGTTTTGTCAAAGTGTGTGCGCCTGCATGTTTCATAATATATTCTGGGAGATTTGTACACTTTTTATTTGGTCAATAAAATTTGAACGGTACCAGCTAAAAGTACAATTATTTAAATAATAAATAAGTATTGAAAATCATTGTTTGTTGAGTGTTGTTTGTAGGCCTATATAAAGTTGATGGGATAGCTAACTATATCTTGGGTCCACGGTGCAAACCTATAATAAGATTTAGCCCTTTGGGATGAACAACTTTGGACCACCTCGATCGAGTCTATAAGCTAGCACACTATTCATTTCATTTTGGTGTGAGGGGCAAAAGGATGAAGAGGTGAGGTTCCTAAGCTGTTTTAGGTTAAATTATAAACTAAGTAGACCTAAATAGATACTGTGATGATTATATAGCTAAGTTAGGGCTACATTATGTAATTATATGTAAATATTTGAATCGGTGGTAAACCTAGTACATAATATGTAGTTCAAATTTCCCTTCCAAACTTATTTTTAAGATAGTTACATTCCTGGTAATAATAATTCATATCAAAGTTCTGGGACTTTTTGTTATGGCTATTCTGAAAGATGTCCCTGCGGTATGCAATGTCAAACACGCTTTTTCATTAAACTATATATTAAAATATAATACTAAACAATTATAAATTGATTAAAAGCCACGCTGCTCTTTAAATAAACAGAATATTTTTGTTTGACATTGAAGTAGCTTTGCTCTCAATTAAACACAGATTAATGTATTACAGGCGAATAGTAAACGTTCTAAAAAAAATAGCGAATATATCTTAGAGATTAGTGTGTCTACTCAAAACTAAACGGATGTATTCACAAAATGATGATATAACATTATTATGAATTGTCAAAAACTGTGTTATCACTCCTATATTCTCTCCATTTAGGTGTACTTTGTGTTATTTCAATGATAGAACATTGTCGGCCTGTTGGTAAAAATGTGAAGGAAAGCAATACAAAACTCAAGAAGAGTATTAGTTAAATTGTAAACTTATGTATTCAAAAGTTGAATGAAGAGAGTTGTCGAGTATGGTAGAACTTAAAAACAAAACAAAAACTGTCTTAAATAATTAGTGTATTTTATTTTACTTCGTGACTTAAACCTCAATTTGAACTTAATTCGTAATTAAAATCAGCATGTCTTCTATTAATTTATATATAATTCTAATTTTTGCAACAGCAAAAAAATAACATCGGAAGCGTGAGAATTTAAGTTCTAGTTCAGTCCTACCAAAGGCCTTGAAAAAAACAAATAAACATGTGTTACAGAAGGCAACGTAACGGCTTGACAAACACTAATATTTACACCATGCAGATAAAACCATCTCACAATGTTAGGTTTATTATCATTGAAACTTAACCTTATTGTAAGTAATTTAAATGTATATTTTATGTTTGTAATTTAATGTCCAGCCTAATATTTCACTGGGGCACCATGTGCCACGTGCTAAACAGAAATAGGAACAACTAATTCCCTCGAATAGCCTATAAAAAAAACTTACTCGCTTGGCTGGGCAAGCTTGTAATAGCATTTTAATACATATTAATAGCAATGGATGCCAACATTCTGAAAACATAAGCCAATAACCTCAACATTTAGAACCAACACAATTGTTGTGATTTGTTTGTTGTTGTTGTTGCAATATCTAATGTTTGTTTAATTGACCTCATTTTAAAATAGTTCGAAACGAGATCGGGTTATAGTATCCAAACTAGTAGCCAATATACTAAAATTTCGGGATTGCCATAATTAAATAAGCTAAAAATGTTTTACCTACGTGAACTTGAGGGATATGCCTCTAGAAGTTAATCCACCTTGTTTCCGTGAAAATATATTACACTTGGTCATTCATAATAAAGAAAATATTAAGAGATAAAATCTTGCCGCAATGAAAAATTATGTAAAAATATTTTTTATAAGTATTAAGTACCTGTAAATTAATACAGAAACAAATTTTTTATATTAAAAAAAGCACTTCGGCGTAAACACACAGTATTTGTGGAGTTTCAATTCGTTGGTTAAGTCGGTCATAAATAAATTAAAATAACTTCAGAACACTGCCACTGTATTACTCAACAAATTCGTAAACAATCTCGTCAATAAAAAATAAAAAATACTTGAAAAAAACCCTCTAAGATGAACGATCCTCTTATTTTTAACGCCAAGAGTAATACACACTCGAACAAAAGCACAGACGTTTCTAAGGTCGAACACAAAACACTTTCAAAATCTGCCAAAAAACCACACGTAAAAACTAAACGGAAAAAACAAGATGAGGGACAGAACGTACTCAAGCCATCGCGCATCTACGCACACACCGACACCACCGTACTGGCGGAATTAGGAATGTTAGAGGCCCCGATCAGTGTTCGCTCGGCTCGTTTGTTCCCTAGTTGCGGCCGCATGCCGTAAGAGCGCACCACCAGCGCTTCGTGACAACATAGAGCCAGCCCCGAGGTTACGTAACCAGCTCTCACCAGATGTTTCAACCAGAGTTCGTTCAGCGCCACAAGTTTCGGCGGGGTTCTTGATCTGGGATAGCGCGATGTTATCTGGTAAGCCAATGATTCCAATCCTCTTTGTGTTCGCGTCCCACACTTTCGAATAAAATGACTACAGGCGGCACATTAGAAGGGATTTAGGAGTCAACACCAGTCGAAAAAAACTTAGTTTTGAATAATAGAAGAAAAACAACTATATTGATGAAATGTAATAAATACATTCAATATAAAGTGTATAATACGTTCTTAAAGTAACAATAAAATCAAAAGATTTAGCTTTGAAAATAATTATAATAATGATTAATTTATCAATAACCGCAACACACCACCTTCCAACATAACCGAGAGCGAGGAGATTTGGCAACAGTTGACTGAGATATTTAGACCTGCAGTTTCCAGGGGTAGACTGGGCCGCTAAGAAACCGGGACATAACTCAGTGAGCTGGTTTGATTTGGGCTGGCGCAATTACTTTAAACTACAATAAAGCTAACCATTTGATCATGAATGGTGGTTTTCATTAAATTTAAATCAAACATTCCAGTGGATGGATTTGAGGGTGCCCAGAATAGGCCTACATCATTGAGTGAATATTTTATACGATGGGATTAAATATAGAACCATCCCTTTTATTTTTAACACTCCAACTTACCAACCGTTCAGGTTATACGCATATATGATCATTATTCTAATGGGGTATGGATTAGGTAGGAAGCATTTTTAAGGCGATATACTCGTGTTTCCAAAGAAGGATTGTGAGAAACCATTTAAGAAAAATCATCTTCAGTAGACCCATCCGGAATTCTAACACCAATCTCCCCGTCATTGGCAGGCTGGTCTAACATTAGAGTGACGCCTTAAACCATTCGGCCACAAAAGCGGATGTTCCGTTTGTGGTTTCTAGGTTTCAAATTTACTTAAGACAAAGTTTATGGAACACTGACTGCTACTAGCTTTGTAATGTACACAAATAGTGGGTGGAAGATCGTTTTATAAACTTAAATTAAAAAAATAGACCCACATTTATTGTATAAAAACTTTAGAAGTATTTTTGCTCATGTCATTAGAAAGTATAAACTGATATTATACGTGGACTGAATATCTACGTTATTATTGATAATGTATCTGAAATTATTTCGGGATTAAGAATAACATAAATAATTCATCTTACCGCTTAAACATAGATTCAGCGGTGTATCTTAATGTCGTCATATTTGTGTTCGCGGCCCACTTAAGGCCTTACACTTAGGTCCGTGAAGTTGGCAACACCCATAACGCCACAAATTCGGAAACTTATACCAATATGTTTGCAGAATTTGTGCCTCTACAATATCTTATTCTCATAATTTATACCGCCATAGTTTTCGCTTGAACATCAAAAAGCTTTGGGTGCTTCCATCTTCACGTAGCATCACCCATAATTATACAAATTATGAAACCTTCAGCGCTTGGAAAATTTTAGGGTGGCTCACCTGTCAGCATGATCGGAATATAATCATATATATGTTAACAAATTTAAACTAGGCGCTCGTTCACATTTTTTAGACATAACATCGCATACCAAACCAAAACATATTGTATTATAGTTTTTGGAAAAGAGAAACTAAACTGATTTTTTGCGCCGTTTCTTCACCCCTCATACGCGAACAAAAAAAATATTAGAAAATGCGACAAGACGCGTCAAATGTTTCCCGCTATTCTTTGTTTTCGTTGTGTTTTGAGAACCAAACGGTCCCAATATCGGCAACCGTAATTCATACATATCTCGAGATAGCCTTTGATCCGTAATGAGATATCGATACCACTTTACCCTCCTTGGTGGTGTAGTTGGCTAAGCGCTAGTTTAGTGTTGAGCTAGACTGCCGAGAACGGTGATATTGAGGTTTGAATCTCGGTCGGGTGTACTGGGGGTGGTTTTTCCTAAATGGTTTTCAATTTTTTACTCAACGCAAGAGCGGGTTCACTTCGTCTCAATTCAACCTTCCCAATTCCTAACCCATTAGCACAATTAGTATTTAAGCGTATAACCCGAAAGGGTAGTACGATACAGTGCTAAAAAAAATCACCTCGCGAGATAATCGCTATTTCATCATATTAATAGCTTTGTAATATCGACATTCACCTCGCGAGATACTCGCTATTTCATCATATCAATAGCTTTGTAATATCGACATTCACCTCGCGAGATACTCGCTATTTCATCATATCAATAGCTTTGTAATATCGACATTTACCTCGCGAGATACTCGCTATTTCATCATATCAATAGCTTTTTAATATCGACATTCACCTTGCGAGAGTCGCTATGTAGTAATATCGACAGGATAGCTTATGAAGGATCCAGCTTAACCATAACGAAATAAACGATTAAAAACGGATTATTTTTTTTCCTTACTCGTCAAGAAATGTTTCCCCCCTCGTAACAGACGAGACGAGGCTCTTTCCAAACCCTGCCTATACCAATATTTAGTGCATGAATCTCATAATCTCTGCCGACTTCGCGGACTTCTGCCAGTTCTCCATTCCTGCAGTAGACAGACGCGCTAATGACTCAGATAAAGTGTCGGACAAGGCGACGCGAGTTCGAGACAAGGTACCCCCAAGGGGGAAGTTGGGAAGACTTCTGAAATAACGAGCCAAAGAGAGACGGTGTGTCCCAGGGGAGACACGCTGACCACTAATAGCCTCGCGCATGCCACTCACACAGGTCTCGTGCTGCGAGCAATATCCTCAATACCATCTCTTCCTCAAACAGCTGCCCAATCAACTCGGAGAGAATTTGTCGGTTTGAGTCTTAGCTCGATCTGTAACGATGACAACCCCAATTTAAGTTATATAAATAAAATATTGCAATCGGGAAAATGTTCGTCACCCACTTCGGTGGCAACGTGATACAACCCGCTAATCTAGTATTGGACTAGACTGCTGAAGATTAGAAGATCGAAGTTCGAGCTAAGTCGGATGCACTGAGGGTGGTTTTTCCTAAATGGTTGTCCACTCTACCTCCAAGCAAATGCGGGTGAATTTCCTCTAAATTAAGCCTTCCTAATCCAAAATCCATTAGTGTAATTAATACATATGCGTATAGTCCGAACAGGTTCAAGACGTGGAGCTAAAAAAAGTATGACGTCAATATTATGATGGATCAATTTAAAAAAAAAACTAAAATCCAATTTTTAGAATGACAGACTTTAGTAAAACACCTAGTTTTAATGGACATGGGGGAGGAAATGGGGTATTTTTAAATTTAATTATTTGTACTTTAGTTGTTTTTTAAATTTACTATTGAATATAGTTGTTTTGTAACACCTATATACTTCTCATAATGAGGCGTATGTGAAGGTTACGCGTGTTTTCGGTTTCTGTTGATGGCGTTATTTACATCCCCGCCACAGGCACGAACTTTAAGCTCGATTTCCGCATCCTGATATTATTCGCTTTATCCCCCACCCCTCTTGGTTATTATTTTCTTTTTTTTCACTTTCTCAATATTTCATGATTTTCTATTTTCAAATAATTTAAAGAAATCACATTTCAAAAACTTACCTCGATTCACCAAACATCGACTCGTGACCCATAGCTTGGGAACAACTGATCTAAATGTTTTTATTTGCCACTTTACACGCCTATTTCTCCTAATGTATGTCTGACTGGGACCACAGGCAACACAGGCTAGTGCATTTCATTCAAACCTGATATTTAAAATATATTTAGTCATAGCCTGATGTTAAATTGTAATTATAATTCTAGTTATAAAATTAAGGATGGTTTACTAATAGCTGATTTTTGAAAATTCTAAATTTTTCAAAAATGGCTCTAACTATTTTATTCGAAATGAATATCTGATGGGTGTTTAATATTATAAAAACACCGTATACTTCTTTACAGGAGTAACATTCATTCGGGAAAATTTGGACTAACAATCAATTTTTGACAATTTTGCTAAACACTATAGTAGAATATTTATGATAAAAGGTGACCTAGAGGTCTAGGGGTAAGGTGTCAGACTTCTGTGCTGGCAGCCGGGGTTCAATCCTCGGTCCCGGCACAGATTTATCTGATTACCAAACCCTTCCTTCACCTCTGACAAGACATCTTGTGAATGTGGGGAATGCCAGGCCTCCACCGTGGTTCGGATTCCACGTTAAACTGTAGGTCCTCCATTTCATCTCACAATCACCCTACCATTACACA
The DNA here is from genome assembly GCA_902141385.1 of Timema californicum. Taxonomy (NCBI): domain Eukaryota; kingdom Metazoa; phylum Arthropoda; class Insecta; order Phasmatodea; family Timematidae; genus Timema; species Timema californicum. Next base: position 13,617 of record CABFOW010007094.1, on the reverse strand, counting down.
TTAGCCTAAGTGCGTATAATCCGAACGGGTAGTAAGACGCGGTGCTAATAATAATAATAATAATAATAATAATATAGTACATTTCATGTTATTGGAGGATACTATTGCCGCTATGCTCATGACAGATATTCAACAACTGTTGTCATCACCATGTGAAGAAAAATCAATCAAACAATGTTATTACTGGAGAGATATTTTATTTATTTAGTCAAAATTTGTTTTGCTATAACAACTGTAAACACTGACTTTTGACTAGCGTCCTCCTAATCTCCCACCTTAAATGATACAAGTGGCGTTGAATGTGTTTTTGTCAACCTCGCGGGATGTTAAGACAATCGTGTGCATCATGCAATCCGACAAAAAGGAGCGGACATGCTTCAGGGAAGAGTCTCATTACTCGTCTACAAGGACAGTGACACGTGGGCCAGTTATACTATACTCCATTCACGGTAGGAATTACTCTCTGAAAGGTCGTTTTTCCTACCAATATCCTACTATATAATATATTTCTGGTAGGGAAAAAGGCCTTTAAGAAAACAATTCCTACCGTGAACGGACTTTATATGACTGGCTTCAAGAGGGTTTCAAAACAAATGTTCTCACGTGAGAAACTATTGGCAGGCTCATGACAATTTACAAGGAAGCGCTAGTCTATCTGACGTCCTGACCTGAGGTGGAATTAGGTCAAAACAATCTTGTAACGATTCATAAGGAAGGTCTAACCTATTTAGTGGCTCAAGTTGAAGTTGCAACGGCTAGCGTCAGCGAACCATTTTGCGATTGTAATGAGCTTATTCACCCCTGTAACTGGAATGTGATAAAGCGGGTAGGAGGGAGCAGTACTAAAGTGCACTCAAGTATTCAGGTAGCAAGACACTCGTGAGTAGTCTATTGAGAGCGTTTGGGACTAGTTAAGTTAGACTAAAGCCATGGACACATAAATCTAGTATCATGTGTAAGCTACATGTATATATATTATTATTATTATTATTAGCACCGCTTCTTACTACCCGTCCGGGTTGTACGCACTTACGCTAATGTGTAATGGTAGGGTGATTGTGAGATGAAATGGAGGACCTACAGTTTAACGTGGAATCCGAACCACGGTGGAGGCCTGAAATTCCTCACATTCACAAGATGTCTTGTCAGAGGTGAAGGAAGGGTTTGGTAATCAGATAAATCTTTGCCGGTACCGAGGATTGAACCCTGGCCGCCAGCATAGAAGTCTGACACCTTACCCCTAGACCGCTATGTCACCTACATGTATATATAGATGTGAAATAGTGTACTAATGTGTGTAGCCTTAAGAGAAATGATAGATATACATACAATTTGTAAATAGTAAACCACGCTACAAAGTTATATGAAATCAGAACAATCTTGAATTCACAAGGAAACCATATCCTTTTTATTGGCGCGACTTGAAGTGAGATTAGGTCAAAACCATTTTGTGAAAATTCATTAGGGATATCTTGCCTTTGAAAATTAACAAGGGAGCTTTATTCAACTTATTGGTTCAACATGGAGTAAAATGAGACCAAAACTATCCTGTGAAGATTTACAAGGGAGCTCTAGCATATTTAGGGGATTAACTCTTAAGTTTTATTAGGTCAGAGAGCACTATTATATTGTCATATTTATTTAATAAGTTATGTGATAAAGTAAATATTGTGCAACTTTGATGATCAATCAAAAATATTTTACCAAAAATATATATTTCCTCAATATCTTGTAAAACAAACATCATAGAACATTCGCTAGGATTTTATAAAATAAAATAGTGACATATGAAACATTCGAGGCAGTTACAAATCTAATTTAACCGTATGAAAATAATTATTTACATTTTGGCACAAACTCTACACTTGAATAATTTATAAAGTGTGTCGGTTACCGGTAAACCAATATCTTAACTCGGTTGGTAACGTGTCTGCCTACCTAGCTATGGGTCCCAGGTTTGATTCCTATTATAGACGAGAAATGTATCATTAGTGAAATGTGGGTTTTCCCTTTCACGCGAACGAATAAATAGTTGGGTGTTTTGTCTATTCTAGATTTAAGTTAGTTTGTAAGTCGTGTGTTAATATAATCAGTCGATTCAAAAAGTGTACAATACGTTAAATAACTTAAATAAAATAAAATCCTAAATTAATTTTTTTTAGCAGCACGTCTTACCACTCACTCGAATTATACGCTTATTTACTAATTACGTTAATAAGTTAAGGATGAGGAAGGTTGGATTTTTAAAAAGTGTACCTGAATTTTCGTGAAAAGAAAGTGGGAAACCTTTTAGGGAAAAGCACCCTCAGTACAACCGACCGTGATCGAATTTTGATCTCCTCGTCATTGGTAGTCTAGTATTATTATTATTATTATTATTATTATTATTATTATTAGCACCACGTCTTACTACCCGTTCGGGCTATAGGCACTTACGCTAATGTGTAATGGTAGGGTGATTGTGAGATGAAATGAAGGACCTACAGTTTAACGTGGAATCCGAACCACGGTGGAGGCCTGGCATTCCCCACATTCACAAGATGTCTTGTCAGAGGTGAAAGAAGGGTTTGGTAATCAGATAAATTTTTGCCGGGACCGAGGATTGAACTCCGGTCACCAGTATAGAAGTCTGACACCTTACCCTTAGACCGCCAGGTCACCGGTAGTCTAGTACATTGCGAGAATGAGCCTTAGATCACGCGGTCACCGAAACGAGTAGTTAAAAGTTAAAGGGAAAAGTTTCTAGACTAGCAGTTATCAAACCTTTTGTCTTCCGGATCCCTTTACATTTCTAAATATAATATGGAGCCCTAAAAAACTTTTGTTTATGCCTAAGTGGGTTTTTATTTATTAATGTTTACCACATTATAGCTTAAAACTTTGAGAAATTTTGAATATTTAATTTTAGTTATGAATAACTGTATAAATAAAACCATTATTTGTTAAACATAGCATTAATTTTTTTCCAAAACTTTTTTTTTGTGAGTACAGTAGCTTTATTTAATATTTTTTGCAAATATTTTTAGTATCTGACTTTAATAGAAGGCAACTACTGTATTCGCATCATCTGCATTCAATCTGTCGCAGTATGTTGTTTTAGGTGACCTTGTGGTCTAAGGGGTAAGGTGTCGGACTTCTGTTCTGGGGTCCGGGGTTCAATCCTCGGTCCCGGCACAGATTTATCTGATTACCAAACCCTTCCTTCACCTCTGACAAGACATCTTGTGAATGTGGGGAATGCCAGGCCTCCGCCGTGGTTCGGATTCCACGTTAAACTGTAGGCCCTCCATTTCATCTCACAATCATCCTACCATTACACATTAGCGTAAGTGCGTATAACCCAAACGGGTAGTAAGACGTGGTGCTAATAATAATAATAATAATAATAATAATAATAATTTGTTTTAATTTGAACCTATCGCACGCCGACCCGCCACACTGAGTAGGTTTGATGGTTGCCTATCTAAGTTCATGTTGGGGGCTTGAGTATTGCCAAGCTATGTGATGCCAATGTGACGTGCACCAGTTCATGTTTTGAACCCAACATGGCAGAATACTATTTTTTTTAAATTTATATGAATGTAGGCGTGCCATTACATGATATCTAAACATTTTGAAAACTTATCAAGAAAAACAAACAGTAAGAATATTGGTAGATAAATTAGAAACAACCTAATGTAGGTGTCACATTTATGTTTTGTTTCCTTCTAGAGGTGTGACAAAGACAACTCTTTTCCTAAAGAGAAAAATTAAGTTTAAAAAAATATATAAACGGAAGTTAAAAGAGGTTGGATTACTGATATAATTATATATATTAAAATACTTGTCGGGTGCCCATGTAAATGAAGCTATGTATATTGAAATCAGAATGTTGTATTGTTTGACTTGCGTGATCAACGTTGTCTCTATATCTGTACGATAAAATTTCATCCAACCTATTAATAAACGTAATATAACCTAAAAGGAAAAAATACAGAAGAACAAAATTTAAGATTAAGATATTTTGATAATTTTTTTCTCCAATATTCCGTATGCTTTCATGCACATTAACAATTTTAAGTTTTAAAATAATTTAAAGTACAAGCGATATCCTTTGTAATTATTTGAAATAATTCACGCATAAGAATAATGATATAAAAAGGGTAGGATTTGTGGTGCATATTAGTCAAGCTCATCTTTAAGTCTCAATCCTATTCAAACAAAGTTGTTATTAATATTTTAATTAGTACATTCAACAGTTGTGGGATTAGCTGCCTAGGCTAAGAGGGAAAAATAAATAGAATGATTTAAGGGGATGTAAACATGCATTAGCGTAGAAAGAGAACTGGACAAATACAATAATACATTATGTGTGAGGGAAAAACCTCTCAGTTTACCCCACCGGTATTTCGCGACCTTCCTCTTAGTAGTGAGCCATTGTTGTAAAACACTTGTATAACAATGGAGGAACGAGCGTTAAAGACATAATTCTCATTATTATCAACTGTTTGCACCCTGTGGCCAGGTCAGTTAAGTCAAATGCCTCCATCCTCCTCAATCCATCCGTCATTCTTCCTCCTTTAATTGCTTCCATTATCCTCCTCTTACTTACACACTTTCTGTTTTCTGCTCCTTCCATCTCTTTCTTGCCCTCCCTTGGGGTATTTTCCCTACATAATTCATTTCCATCACTTTCTTTGGCATTCTCTCTTTCTAAATCCTCATTACATGCCAATACCATCTCATTCCGTTTCCTCTACTATTTAATGTACTACCTGTACTCCCCAATCTTTCCCGGATAAGCTCATTCCTAAACTTGTTTCTCCTCGTCACAGCTAAAATGCTCCTCACAAACTTTATTCTCATGGCCTCCATTTACCTAGTATCACTTACATTCAATATCCGTGTTTCTGCTGCATATGTGACAATGGGTACAAAGTATGCCCTGTACAACACTTCCTTCCTTACTCTTCAAGGGCACTTCTCTTCTCCATAGCAGGTATATTACACAACTATATAACAACTCTCCCTGCTGTCCTCTTCTCATTAGAGTTAGATATTCAATCCACATTAATTGCTGCCGTGACCTAATATATATCTATAGACGAACCTTTACCTGCACATCCGTATGACACATGAGTGGCGGCACCGCCTTGCGCGAGCGATTTCCCTTCCAGCCGCCTTCGTTTTCCCTCTTAGCATCTGCTGACCGTGATGTCATTGGCTTGGAATACATTCATCATCTCCACCCTCTCACATCACTCATAGCTCGCGATGACTCGAAGTATCCTCATAGATTGCTTCCCGCCCATTGATCTCTTGCCGCCGTAGTTCCGCTATTTTCCTGACATTGCAATCCAAGAGCGCATGCGCTGGGGAACACAATACATGTGTGAGCGATTTTCCAAGCTCAATTCAAATACATCTGAGCACAGGATTAACACATAACTTTAGTATAAGTGGTGCACATTCATAGATAAAATTACTCGTATTTGTATATCTAGCTTTATTAATAAAATGAAGAATTTGTCTGTCAAGAGCATTACTTGATATCTACTTTACGTAGAGGTCTGAAATTTAAATACTAGTATCCTCTGTGCGGTACCTCGAAGGTGGAATTTTAAAATTTGGATTGGATTTTTTCAACTAATTAAAAATGGGGCCAAAAGAAATAAAATTAAGAGTTTTTCTGTCTGTCGGAAGAAAATAAAAGCGTTGACAGGGGTAACCACGCAATCCATTTCATGGTTACCCCTATCAACGCTGTGAACTTTTTCTAGTGTTAAATATATTTGAAAAATAGCTAATAGACACGGGAATCTAACGTGGGCCTTATTCCAGTATGCACGATTCATTTTTAAAAACTTTATTTCATTTATATCATACTCACCCCTCTGAATGGGCCGTCCTTAAATTACGTAAGGATTATTTTTGGGGGGGAGGGGGGAGAAGGGGTTAGGCATTTTCTCACGTTTTCTTAAGGGTGTATGTCAGAATCCATCTTACCTAAGGTTTATTATCAATGTTTATAGTTAGACAAAACATAGGTGTTTTTTTGTCAGAGAGTAAATATATTAATGTAAGATTTCCCTTGTATTTCATTTATAGAAAAAATTGCAATTAAATTATTCTAAAATTTCATATCATTCGATTTATTATCAATCCTTATGTCTAAGAATAATAAAATGATTAAAATAATCTAACTTAACAAAAACTTAACTTTAAAAACTACCATAAGATAGAGGGGGGAGAAGAAGAGTGACAGAAAATCAGCTCATTTTTGACGACATTCTAAACATATTTGCGGGGCTATGATACTAAGTTTGATGAAAAAGAGCTCTAGATTCAGCCTTCCTCTAACAAATAAACTGATTTCTGTTATAGCCTCACAATAGAACAAGCAGCGAGCATTCCTCATTTGCCTTGAGATAAGAAGTTTTATAGTTTCATTTCCCCTCTTTCTTATTGACATGACAAAGGGTGTGAAAGGCGAAAGGGAGAGATTATTCAGGACAGAGAAGTAGTTCCACAAAACGTATTTTTATGGTTTTTAAACCGTGTGACCTGACAGCAATTGATGATTTTTCACCGACAGAAAAGGAACTCTCACATCGGCTAATATAGCCTGTTTGCGAAATACGAGGAGTTTGGAGTTCAAAATAAAAGAAACGTCACACATTTTAAACAGGGAGAATATACCATGTGCCCTGCTTGGAGGTCGAGTCCCGGTCTCACAGGTCAAAGTTCACAACATTTTAAATGTGAATATCCTTGCCACTCACAAGTTAATATCGAAATCACTTTTTTTATTTTCTTTACCATAGTGAATGTTAAAAAAAACCATAACGTCAAAGACACCTTAGGAGCTATTCATCTTCTTGAAAATTATTTGAGCTTTAGATTTGTTTTTTCCTCATTCAGTTATATTTCATAAGAGCATTCAGAAAATTTTATTATGGTCATTAATAATTTTAGCACCCGCCTCGGTGGCGTAGTTAGCTAACGCGCTAGTCGTGTTGAGCTCAACTGCTGAGGACGGGGAGATCTAGGTTCGAATCTCAGTCGGGTGAACTGGGGGTGGTTTTTCCTAAATGGTTTTCCACTCTACCTCCATGCAAATGCGGGTTCATTTCCTCTAATTAAACGTTCCCAATTCCTCATCCATTAGCGTAATTAATACTTAAAGCGTATTACCCGAACGGGTAGTAAGACGTGGTGCTAAATAATAATAACTTTGGCAATAAAATGATAATGTCTCAAAACAATATTTTGAGACCTTCTTGAAAGTAATATTTTGTATTTACTCTCTATAATAAGGCAAACTCACTTTTTTTAGTAAAGCGTCTTACTACCAGTTCAGATTATACGCAGATGTACTACAGTAGCCCCATGGCTTCTTTGGTGCTGACTGACAGCTTACAGCTGACAGCTTTGAAAAGTTACCAGACCAAATTATGTATCCCTACGCTGAACCATATGATCTGCAAAAACATGTGTCTAGCAGCTGTCACTTCTGACGGTCAAAATTTAGGTATATACCTAAATGTTGACTGTAAGAAGTCAGCTGTGAGTTATCAGTCAGCACCAAAGAAGCCACGGGGCTACTGTATTTACACTAATGTGTTAAGAGATCAGAAAGATTGAATTTTAGAGGAATCATACCCACATTGGCGTTGAGAGAAAGGGGGAAGAAAACTTCTCGTATTTAGGAAAGATTACTCTCAGTAGACACAAACGGGATTTGAACACCAATCTCCTGATCATCGGCAATCCTGTCTATTACAAGAGTGATGCCTTAAAGATTAGTGGTATTCAACTTTTTTTTTTAACGTACCCTCAGATATAATTCTTCTTTAGCTTAGTTCCTCCAAAGGTTTCTCTGCATAATGTAAGATATATATATTCTATAATCTGCATCTTAAATAGAAAAGATAAATTAAGTCAAAAATAATGAGAAATATATAATAAACTATATATATATATATTTTTTTTTTATATTTTTTCAAACTTTACATAGCCTCTAAGATGTCTTCACGTACCCCGGGGGTATGCGTACCGCAGGTTTAGTACCACAGCCTAAGACCATTCAATTACCAAAGTGGGTTAACTATATATAATTACTTTGTGATAATACACTATGAATTATATATATATATATATATATATATATAGTAGCACAGCGTCTTACCACCCATTCGGGCTATACGCCTATTTAGTCTACTAATTACGTTAAAGAGTTAGGGATGAGCAAGTTTGAATCTTGTGTACCCACATTTGCGTGTATAAAGAGTGGGAACCCATTTAGGGGGAAAAAACCACCTTCAGTACACCTGACTGGGATCAAACTCTGATCTCCCCGTCATCGGAAGTCTAGTGTATTGCAAGAGTGATGATGCCAGAAGGCTTAGACCATACGGCTATAATTTTATTATTATTTAATTCATTTATTTGAGGTGCTTAACTTGTACTTTTTGAACCGACTGATTATATCAACACAACTAACTTAAATATAGAATGAGCACAACACCCATCCCCCGACCGTTAGTCATCACTGTGAAGGGGAAATACACATTTCACCAATGATACATTTTTAGGCCATAAAGGGACTCTTAGCTCAGTAGACAGACACGCTAACGACTGACCTAAGGTGTCGAACTTATAACATAACTAAGTTGTTGATTTTGATAGTTGACAATTCATGAACCACTTCTCTTTGGCCTGGCAAAACCCGTAACAGATTGTATTATTGGTGATGGGGAGGTCATGGTTCGATTCTCAGCTGGGTGCAGCGCTTTTCTCATTCCTTCCCTTCACTCTAAGGCCCGGTGCCCACGAGCGACGTGCGTCATATTTGGAGTGGCGTCGTGTGACGACGCTGCGTCTCAGTATTACTTTGATTCAAATGACGGAGTTCACACGGGACGTCATGATGATGTCTTTTTTTTCGTTATATAGTGCTCATAAGTACATATACGTTAGTCATGATCCTGTTGTTGTAAAAATGTATATTTTATAAGCCTTTTTTTTGTCATTTTTGAATCTTGGATCATATTTTCCTCGTTTGCGTACCTAATATTTTAATAATTTTTAGCTATTTTTGAGTATTTTAAGGCATTTTTGTTGAATAAGTATATTTTTAAATACCATACTATCAATATTTTATGGATGCATATTTATGGCGTCATTGTTGCGTCAAAACTAGTGACGTGGGTTTCTGCAAAACGCGGTGGTGACTACCGCTCAGCGTTCTGTCAGTGTGGCCGATTCTACACTAGCGGTTTAAATGCTGTGGTTGTTGCTTCCACTTGTGCAGAATGGTTTAAAAATGGACATTGTACAGGCCAATTGTATTGCGGAACTTATTTTGTTGGTGGAAACTCGCAAAAAACAAAAACAAAAAAACTCGTCAAAAGAGACGTTGATGGACTCACAACACATTATCGAACCGTCTCTAAACAGGACAGTTTCATATTATGTTTATGAATCACA